>PVIJ01010615.1:0-59229 GCA_004024925.1 Scalopus aquaticus
TCCCCCGCCAGCCCCGCCAGCCCCGCCTCCCCGGGCCAGCCCCGCCTCCCCCGCCAGCCCCGCCTCCCCGGGCCGGGCTGAGCAGCTGTGGGCCCTGCGGGCCGGTGCGGGCGGGGCAACCGCGTCCCTCAGCCTGCGCCCCGCCCCGGCCCGCGCTCACCCGCCCCTCCGCCCCAGACATCCTGGAGGTCCGGCAGAAGCCCATCCTGATGACCTAGCGTGCGCGGAGCCCGCCGCCGGCCCCGGGAGCGCCGCCAAGTGCCTACCGCCCACCGCCACCGGGCCTGCTGTGACCAGCGCGAGCCGGCCGGGCCGCTGCACCGGGGCGGGGCCCACGCGCCAACACCAGCCCAAACTGAAGTGCCTCTTCTCCTCCCTCCGGCTCCGCCCCGCCCCGGCCCCGCCCGTCTCGGGACGGCACCAGAGACCCCGGGAGGCTGGGAGGGAGCGAGAGGGAGCAGCTCGTGTCCAGAATGTGCCCGGACCTCCTGCCCCGATGTCCACACCCGCCAGACAGCGGGCCAGCCGCCGGCGGGGCCGTCCGTGTGTCCGGCCGGGCCGCTTCTCCCCGCTGCTCCCCGTCGCCCGACGCGCGTCCTCGAGTTTACCACTGGTTGGAAACGGGTTCCCGGGGGCTGGGGAGCCCCAGCTGTCGGATGCTTCGCCCTGGGTTGGGAATACCTCACCCACTCCGGGGCCCCAGAGGCCCGGATCCCGTCAGAATGGCCTTTGCTTCCAGCCAAAGAGCACCGCCAGCGCACACCTCCGCCTGGGGACGCCGCACGCCCCGCGCCCCGGCGGGGCCGCAGAGCTGGGTCTGAGGGCGGGTGGGGGGATTGGGAGCCGGAGGGGCGGAGCGTGGGGTCCCTGCCCAAGGGGGTTCTGGGCAGACCCCCCCCCCCCCCCCCCGGGCCGGGCCCGCAAGGCGCCCTTCTGTCCCGGCTGCCCGACCTCCTCCCTTAACCGGTGCCGGTGCTGCTTCTCAGACCAGCTCCCCCAGGCCCAGAGGAGGGGCCCCCGCCGGCCAGCCCGGGGGTCAGTGTGCGCGGCTGCCCTGTGGCCTCGCTCTGCATGAAGGGGCTCCCCGCCCTGGGAGTGCCTCTGCCGCTGTGTTGTTCTGCTTGAAGTCCCCAGGGATCTGTGAGGGGCTCCTGTTGTGGAGTTAGGGGTCCTGTGGGGGGGGGAGGGGAAGAGGAGGGGCTGTTCTCCTGTCTGTCTCTATCCTGTGCGCCCCAAGGGTCTGCACTGGGCTCCAGAACAGGGGACTCCTTTGGGGCTTTCTCCAGGTTTTGTACGCTGTTATTAAAAGCAAGCTATTGCATTTCATTCTGCCTCAGTTTGCCCACCTGTAAATGGGGCTGACACCACCTACCTCACCGACGTCTCCAGGGTTCCAGTGCAGGACTGACGGGGCAGGGCGTGGCCGCACTGCCTGGCCAGGCCAGTGTCGGGCTCCTGGGTGCCCCCCCCCACCCCGCACCCAGTCCAGGAGGACAAGGGGGGCTTGGGTCTGAGCGCCCCCATCTCTGACTGCCCAGCTCCATTGAGCCACCTGCCAGAGCCCAGTCTGGGGCAGCAGGGTCAGGGCTGAGCCCGACTCCCTGGGCTGGAGCAGAGCCTGGGGGCCGGCGCATGGCCGGGTGCGAGACACCCCAGGGTGCTGTCCCTGTGGGTCAGGGTGGCTGGACACTGCTCTTCCCAAGGGGCTGCTTCTCCCTGGCCGGCTGGGTCCGCAGACACTGGGACTTGGGTGTTGGGAGAACAGCCGTCCGGGCCGTCCGGGCAGGCCGTGGTGGCTTCACGGTGGCAGGGCCCCCCGTTCTCAGGGCTGGGAACAAGAGCAGCTGCCCTGGAGTCGGAAGTCTGCAGAGCTCTGAGCTGAGCTGGTGGCCGGGGGTCCAGGCGTCGCTTCTGTCCACCTCGTGTGGCCGAGGCAGCGGGTGTGGAGGTGCCTGGTGGGGGGACCACGAGCGGACGTCCGAGCCAGCGCTCAGTGGCCTCCCGGGGACACCGCCGGAGAGGTCCAGTCGCCTGCCGAGACCACATCGAGCTGCGACGGCCGGACTCAGCCCCGGCCACACCGCGCATGACCCCGCTGCCCGGACAGATGCGGCGGCGGCGTGGACCTTGCTCAGCCTCCGGTGCTGCCTCCATGCGGGAGCCAGGCGGCCACCGGGCGGCGGCGGCCCCGGTGGTTTCTTCCAAATAGCAGGCGATCTCGGGGAGCACAGGGGGCCGCGGGGCCCTGGTGGGCGCGGCTGGACTCCGTGAGGCCCGTTGCTCGTTCCGCGAGCCCCCAGCCCGGCCGAGGCAGGGCCCGCATGGTGGGCGTCTGTTTCTCGCGGGAACTGGCCCTTGACCGCCGAGGACTCAGGCCGCGTCGCGCTCTGCGCCGCCCGTCGAGTGTGGGTCCACGGTGCCTGCAGGCGGCGCCCCCACTGGCCCGGGCTCGAGGCTGACTGGGCCGGCCGCTGACCGCACGCTCCGTCCAGAACCCCAGCGGCGGGGAGGGCCGAGCCAGAGCAGCAGCTGCCCCACGGCCGCACTGGGGGCTTGGCGGGACTCCGCCCTGCGGTCCCTGCCGCGGGCCCGGGACGGCAGCGGTGAAGACGCGTCCCGTGTGGCCCGAAGTCTGGCTGGGGTCTCCCCAGGACCTCGCGAGGCGTCTGCGTGTGTGGCCACAGACTGGCCGGTCGGCTCCGAGTGAAGTCAGCTGTCCCGCTCTCGGACACCCGGGGAGGACTGGAGCGTCCTCAGGCCTGACTCTGGGGACTCCCCAATGGCCAGCGGGGGGCTCTGGATGGCTGCCGGCGTCCTTCGCACACTGCGCGTCCACCATCGCCAACTTCTTGGGCTTCGTCGGCTCCACGCTGGTGTTCCGGGAACCTGCCGGGCTCGGGCCATCGTGCTCTGGAAGCCCCAGCCCCTCGCGGCGTCACGCCATCTTCCCGCCCGGGGCACTCTCCTTCAGTTACCCCCGTGAGACCGTGACCCCATGACATCAGGCGTGGCGCTGGCCGACGCTGGCCCTTGGCTTGGACGGAAGCGCCTCCCCAGGTGGGCCGAGCCTCGCCCGAGGCCGGGGCGTGAGCGGGTGTCGGCGCTGGGCCTCGTCTGACTCCGTCTCACTGACTGACTTGGCACTAACGCGCCCTCCGAGGGAAGAGGCGCCCAGCCCGCCCTCTGCACCCGGGCCCGCCCCGCCCCGCCACACCCGAGCCCCCAAGCCAGACGCCCGCCGCCGGGCCTGGTGCGCAGCGGCTGGCCCCGAGGGACGCAGACGCGCCAGCTGGTGCTCAGAGTGTCACTTGCAAGGCAGGTGGCACTTTCGTGGCCCAGCCCCAGGCCTCGAGCTCGGTAACTGGAGGTCACGGCCGGCCCCGGCCAGCTGGGGGGAGGCGTCTTCCCACCTTAGTTCCCACCGCGTGAGCGGTCGCCCTTCAGGTGTAAATAATCATCGATTCTGGTTTCCGAATAAAGCCCACGTGTGAGAACGCTTCCACCTGCACACAGCCTGTCGCCATTTCTTCCGCCGTCCTGAGGCTTCGCGGCCGTGATTTCCGCAAAACGCGTCTCAGCACAGACCCCGCGGGAGGTGGGGTGCCGCGCCCCGAGGGCCCCGCAGCAGGGGTGGTCTCTAAGCAGAACCTGCAGCTGGGGCAGCCGCTTTCTGGTTCTGGGGAAGCCGCTCCCCGCTGGGGAGATGCTCCGAGGCGCTCCTCTCTCGCGGCACTTCAGGGGGCGTCCCAGCCACGTGCGGTGAGTAAGGGGTGGTGATTTGCCCCCCGTGATTCCTTAGCCTCAGGGAGGCCTTCCATGCGCTGCTCTTGAACTGCTGTTTGGCCTCGCGCCCTGGGCCCTGCGGGTTCCCGGGAGCAGGTCCCTGCGCCTGCAGGGCGTCGTGGGGTGCAGGCCTTGCGCCCTGGGGCATCTCAAGGGGGTGGGCAGGAGCTTCGGGGGGCCAGGACATTAACGCTTTGTGGTCCGCTCACATATTAGTACGTGTTTTTGTCACCAGTGTCAGGTGGCCGCTCACGTATTAATACGTGTTCATCTGGTCTCCGGGTTTGCACGTCACGGTGGATTTATTTGGGACTATTAGGAGCTATTTCTTTGATCGTGCTCAGTCTAGAAGCTTTACACATTGTTTTGGTGAAAGTGTAAGGTGTTTTATGAGAGATATTACAGTTTTTTTAATATCCAGTAGTTCAGGAGTTGTGTGTTTTATTGAATGCTTCTACCATTCATGTGGTGGCACAGAAAATGGCCGGCCCCAAAGGCTGGTGAATTTAAAGGGCACCGGCACACAAAGTGTTAAAGCAAGCGGCTGAGCAAAGGGGTCTGAGAGGGGCACACCCAGAACTGGGGTGCAGTGGGGCAGCACTGCCAGTGCACCCCAGGGAGATGGTCGGTCACTGGGGCAGGGAAGTTGGCACCGGGGATTCTGAGCTGGCATCATCCAGGCCTGGCTGTATGGGGCTGGGGGTGTCATCCAGACCAGCCCCCCAAGATTGTTGTGAAATAATGAGGAGGTGCTTGTCTGGGCAGTGTCCCCACCCCGGAGCCACCTGCAGGCCTAGGCCCATCTCCCTGCGGCCCGGGCTGACCCGCCCTTGAGCCTCTTGCTCTGGCCCAGGTGGACCTTGGGAAGGCCGCGGGCCCCACCTTAGGGACGCCTTGCCAGGTTCGGGAGGCGGTGACTCAACTGCAGCGTGGGGGCCGGCCCTGGGCCGCCCAGCCGCCAAGGCTGCAGGTGGGGAGGACGCTGGCCGGCCAGCTCTGAGGTCCCCCGACCCGGGGCGCCCCTCCGGACCCCGCCTCTGCATGGGCCGCCGGGTCTCATCCTGGGATCGGCTGAGGCAGGTTGCGTGGTCTGAGGTGCCCGTGCTTCCGGTGAGAGAGCCGACTGGGCGCTCTTGTGCAGAAGGGCTGGCGGGTCCACAGTGAGGCCCAGCGGCCTGGTGTGGGGGCTCGGGCAGCTCGGGAGAGCCGTGTGGACAGGCCTGCCGGCCGGGCCGGTTTCCATCAGGCGGGCAGTCAGGCTGCCCCAGGCGCTAGAGGGTATCCCCAAGCTTCTCGGAGCAGAGCCCCAGGGCAGAGGGCCAGTGTGGGCCACAGCCCTGTTGGAGCGGGAGGGGCCACCTCTCCCCCAGGGCCGACCGCACGTGGAGCCCCAGGGTGTGAGCTGTGTCGAGAAAGCACAGCAGGAAACGCAGCAGGAAACGCCTGGCCGACCAGTCCTGGGCCAGTGGGCGGGGCGGGGCTGGCTGGCGACTCTGGTAGGCTCCTGGGTGCTGCTGCTGTGCCCTGGGGCCACCCAGTGAGACCCATGGGGGCCTGGCCTTGAGCCGGTGCCCCCGCGTCTCCCCCAGACAACGTGCTGCCTGCCGTCGGTGTGCAGCAGACTCTGCCCACTTGGGTGGGCGGCTGTGATGGGCACGTGGTCTTTGCGGCTTCTCGCCGGGAGAAGCGCCTCCTACAAGGCCGGCCAGTCAGTGAAGGGCTGAAGGACTCAGGACACTGACTGAGGACCTGGCTCCCCAACGGTGGCGGCCTCGCGCCCCTGTGGCCCCGGCAGCCGCACAGCTCCCCCCGTGGGAAGGAGCCTCTGGGCTCCAGCCTGAGGGTCGGGCACCGCTGACGTCTGGGCGCGCACACGGTTTCACTCACTTTCCATTTATTCACATTTCGGGCTCTCACATGTCCGGGGGCCGAGCACGGGCTCGCGCTCAGTGACATGTCTGGCGATTCAAGTATTTGTTCAGAGCTTTCCTACGCGAGTGGAAGGCGAGGTTTGGGCTGGGAGTGGCGCTGCGCCCCGGGGGCGCTGGACCCGTCGTGAAATGCAAGGGAATGGCTACCCCGGAAAGCTCTTGGGGAGGGCCTGCTCGGAACCCCAACAAGCTGACAGAGGGCTCCCCAGAACAGGTGGGTATTTTTGGCATGCAGCATATCAAAAATATGATTTAAAATTGAAATGTAAACCCACCACCCTCGTGAAGAAAAGGGGCCCCTGCAGACCTGCCCTTCCGCCGGAAAGCCCCTCAGGACACGCTTCCAGGCGGCTCCCGCAGAGAACGCGGAGGCTCGCGGAGCCCAGGGACGCGGGGCCTGGGAGGGCCCTTGGTCCTCGTGCGGGTCGGGCCTGACGTCGTGGGGTTTGGTCCAGGCCACGCGTCTGGGACTTGACAGTCTCCAGCTAAAGATGGCAACCATCGTCCAATGAAGTATTTTAAAGTCTAATTTCTATTATTTTGTTAAAAATAAAACTAGACCCGTGAGGCAGAACCTGGCTGTTCGTACAGCGGGGCGGGGAGCGAAGCACGGCAGGGCCAGGCCCCCCGATACATGGACTTCAATTTTGCAGCTTTTACATAAATGAGGTCAACCACCACCGGGTTCCTGCAACGTCCAAGTGACTAAGAAAATAGCCCATTTCGTCGTCAGGTCTTCCCTGCGGTTCTCACTGAACGCGAGTCTCACAGCGAGTGGGAATGTCGGGAGAGAAGGAAGCTGCGTGCCGGCCGCGTGGGGGCACAGGCGGTGCCGGGGGAGTCGGTCGGGCCCCTCCTGGGGACCCCCTCCCACACGCGGGGCCAACGGGGCATGTGGGGGAGGGTCTGCTGCAGCCGACGAGCCACCCCCCCCAAGGGCAGGCGAGACGGGCCGGCCCCGCGTGCGCCGAGTCAAGCAAGAAAACGCACGAACAACGGCCGCTTCCTCCCAGGCCCCAGGAGCAGCGGGGCTGCCACCCAGAGGGCCCCTGCGCGTTCTCCCGGCCACATGCCCGGGGCCCTGGCACGGCCGCCCCTACGGGACTTGACGAGTTGGCAGGAGCCGCCCCCCACGTCTGAGAGCTGCTGTCACAGAAGAGCCGGCTGTGCTCGCTGGTTAAAGCTGCTGTCGACGGCTGTCCCGAGCACGCGAGCGCCCGCGGGAGACCCTGGGCCTCGCCCCGCGGCAGCTGAGGGCGGAAGCGGGCGGCCGCGGGGCAGGGCATGCAGAAGCGGCGGCGCCGCCGGCTGAGGTCGAGGCCGCGGGTCTCCTCTCCGTGCTCCCGCCGCGTTCCGTGCTCGTGCGGCCGCAGCTCCTGGCGCTTTGGCAGCCGGCGGGGTCCGCGGGCGCGGCGCGGGCACCAGGAGCACCTGCCGGAGGGAGGCCCCGCCGAGCCCTCCCCGGGAGGGTCTGCTGTCCTGTCCGCAGCCCGCGAGCCGCACTGCTGCTTCCGACCTCAGCCCCGGGCCACCCCTCGAGCCCGGCGGTGGGGCCAGGCGACGCCAGGACCAGCCGTCCGCCGGCTGAGAACCGGACGCGGCTCCGCCCGGGGCCTGGTCCCGCGGGTGGCGAGCTCGAGCCGCTCGCGTCCCGCTCGGACTGGCAGAGGCGGCAAAGGCGCGCGTTCCGTCTGGCCGCGGGGAGGGGGCCCCAGGCGCGCCTCCTCCGGGACACGGGCGGGGCGGCCCGGGCGGGAGGAGCCTTTGGCCGCCCGCTGGGAGCTGCCGAGTGCGCCAAGGAGTCGCCTGCGGTCGGCCCCACGCAGGAGGCGCCAGTCTTGCGGCAAGTCCCATCTGGAACGGCCTCCGCACGAGAAAGGGCTCTTGGGAGAGACGCGGTTCCCGACGGCAGCGGGACAGCTTTATTGGCCACGGCTCTTCCTCCCCGGAGCGCCGGCTGCCTGCCCGTTCTCGGCGCGCGAAGCGGGGCGTCAGGCGCCCCTCTTCTCCAGCAGGACCCTGTGCAGCTCGTCTGCGTCCTCGCTCGTCTTCACGCGGATCAGCACGGTGCTCGGGGCGGCGGCGGCCCTCTCGTCCACAGGCGGGTTGGACACGCACACGAGCAGCACGTTGTTCTTCCCGGTGCGGCTGCAGGGCGTGCTGGGCTGCAGCAGGGCGTTCAGCAGGACGTTGCCTGCGGGCCAGCAAGGGGGTCAGCGCCGCCGCCCGGCCCGGGCCCCCACGCCTGGCCGGTGTCCCCAAGGCCGGCGGCTGTCTCTGGACCCCGCCCCCGGCCCCCCACGCCCACCGGGGACGCAACGTCTCCTGGGCGGCCCTTTCTGGACACTGGGCCCTGGGAGGGCCGAGCCGGGGACGTGCGTGGCGATGTGCCACAGGGCGGCGCCCCACATGCCGCGGCCTCTGCTTCACTGGCCCCCCAGCTCACCGACGGCTGCGCGTCCCCCCCTTCGTGAAGGGAGAGCGAAGCCCACACTGGCTCCCTTCTGGCTGTGGCTGTCTCACCCCCGCGCCCTCCCCCTGCTGCCAGCCGAGGCGCTCGGCTCAGTCTGGCCAGGAGGCACGGGGTGCGCCGGCCTCAACAGGCACCCACACGCCGACCCTCTCGGCGGCGAGAGCAGCCAGGCCCGCCCGCGTGTACGCACCCAGGTTGGTGTCCGCCCGCACCAGCAGCTGCGTCTTCTGGCTCGCCGTGGGCTTCAGGTGCAGAGTGCCCACCCCCTTCTCCTTAAACTCGTTGTCTTTCTTGTAAAATAGTTTACACCTGCGGCGACAAGGAACAGGCATGACCGGAGCCTCGGCCACAGGCCCACAGTTTCTCGACGCCCCCTTGGCACCTGGAAGCCCACGCTGCGCGAAGTGGGAACAGGCCCGTGTCGGGGCCGGTCCGAGCTCAACCAGACCGGGTCTGGGCACAGACCGAGTAAGACGATCCGGCTTGAGACCCTCCGCCCCCCCGGCCCCCAACGTCTCTGAACCGTTAAATAGCGGCTCTCCACGGCTCCCACAAAAAGGACATTTTGAAACCCCTTTTCTCAGTGGTCAGGTTCAGGGCCAGCCCTCCCGTCTGGCCCTTGGCCCCGAGCTCACGAGAGCGGATCTTGCACCCTCTAAAACAAGAATGAAGGCAGCCCCTTTCTGCTAGTTCTTATTTTTGAATTCTCTTCAGGACTCCTTTGATCTCCCAAGCTGTTGAAAATAAACCTGGAACACTCTCAGACCAGACCTACCAGTTACTAATGTCGGCCAGACCCCCCCTGGGTGGCTCATAAGCAAATCAAAACCAACACCCCCGCCGCCGATTTACCACGACGACGTGTCCGCCAGGGCGGCGGCTTCGTCACCTTTGTCATGAAATTTTAAAACAAGCCCAAGGAATTACTGGACTCTTCAAAAATCACCCTTGGGAGCCCCGCAGGCTACGGTGATGGTGACCAGAACTCTGAACGCAGCGCTGGTTTCGCTTCTCCGAGAGGGGCGGGCTGTTCAGACTGCCCTGCAACTGCCCCCGGAGAGCAGCAGCTCTCAGAACCAGAACAGCCAAGAGCCGCCTGGCGGGGGCGGGGGAGGGAGAGCTCCGCAGCAGCCGCTGGGCGGAGACGAGGAGCAGAAACGAAACCAAAGCTGAAGTCAGTGACTCTCTTGGTGGGAGCTGGAGGGAAGAGCAGGGACGGGCCAGAACACGGGCTGCGGCTGGACAGCACGGCCTTGAAAAGCAGGAAAGAGCTAAACAGACAAGAGCGGTGAATGACCAGCAGGAAATTTCTAGAACAGATGATCTTAAATAGAAAGGCCCAGATTTGTCCCCTGCTGGCTTCAAGAAGGCACGGCCTGGCTGCAGCACAGGATGCTCGGTCCGCTCTGGGAGCAGAGTCGCCCCGTGGTGCAGCCAGAAGCTTCCTCCCACACCCCCAAGAACACGGGCGCCCCTTACTTTTTGGAGTAAAAAGCATCCTCTTCTTTGACTTCAGTGACTACCACTTTGGGTGGCGCGTCACTCTCGTCCTCGTCGCCACCTTTCAGGGAAACAGCCTGTCAGTGGGGCTCCGGGTGAAGCAGGCTAAGAGGCTGTCAGCGCCCCACGCCTCAACCTACAGATTTCAGGAAGCTGAGAACATGCTTCTGTGGGTGCGGGAGGCACCCGCTAGATTTTAATTGGTTTGTGAAAAGTAAGAGATTTTAACGGGCGCGTACGTCTCCCTCCCTAAAACAGAGGTGAATCCGCACAAAGGCCCAGGCTCAGGGCGCAGCAGGCGGCTCTCCCGGGCCGAGTCAGCGACGGACGCCCACTAGGAAGCTACGTCTCTCGGAACCCCGCAACACCCCGCCCCAGATGTCCGGGGTCACGTCCACACCCTGCCAAGGAGCAGATCTGCACTGGCCGGAGGGCGGGGAGCCGCGGAGCCGCGTCAGGACACGCGTCGGCTCAGCCTGCGCGCCCCGGCGCCCGGCACAGGGGACGCTCCTCGATGCAACTCACGACCTGAAGAGAAAGGCAGGCGCACAAAACTCACTAGTTTAACAAGTGACTTGAGAAAGGCAACGCTCAGCCCTCGGTCACCAGGCCTAGACGTGAGGAGCGTGTCAGGGGATCGCCTCGGGTGTGAAAGAGCCCTTGGGACACCGGGGTAAGGTACGCTCGGCGGGGTGGGCCGCAGGCACCGCAGCCACTGCGGGGCCCCTCAGGCGGTGCATGGTGAGAGGCGCCGAGAGCAGCAGCCGCGTGCTCAGGCGGCCAGGAGCGGCCTGTCTCAGCTTCCTGAAGGGGCTCGCCCGCCGCTCCCACCTGTCCCCACAGACATTCGTCCCCAACGTGGGATGGAGGGGTGACGACACCCCATCCAGAGAGCTACGAGCTGTGGGCTGGGCTGAGTGCCAGCGCCTTGGGGCGCTGATGCGCAACACCCTAGAAACATCCGTCCGCTGCCCGTGGCGGTTAATCTGTGGCGAGGCCCGTTGGGGGCCACGCTGACACCCCCCACCCCACGGAGATGCTCAGCGAGGGGCCAGGCCTTGCAGCGGGGCTGTTCTCAGGCACCACCAACGGATCCCCAACAGAGCAGCTCCGGGCCGCCAACTGCCCGTGACAGCCAGGCCTGAGGAGGGGCCCCCGAGTGCGGCTGTTAGTCTGGGGGACTTTTTCAATAAAATGAAAATTTCAAAAAGCGTCGGCCTCCTTGGCTCTGATTTCATGTGTAAACTCACGCACCCGTTACTGTTCAAAGTCGCTGGGCTGGATGTCTAAACTCTTCAATTTTATATTCTTAATCTTTAACAACCCCACAAATAGACCTGACTCCACCCTAAAACTCCAAAGGGCCCTCCACTTTGACCAGACCCCACACGGGAGTCCCGGGGTCACACGGGCACAGGGTCACCTGAGCTACAGCTTTCTCCACTGGACGCGGAACCTCTCGCCAGCGAACACGCCGGCCGGGCCAGACCGCACTCACCTGCGCATTCATTGCCGCCTTCTGCTTGGTTCTCCGGTGGCTTGGTGGAGAGTGGCGATGGAGCTGGTTTACTCTGGGTAGGATCTTTGCCAAATAAACTGGAATTTCCAGAAGAAAATGAAAACCCAGTCAGGGGGCTGGAGCTCAGCGAGCCCAACACAGAGCTGTCGGCCTTCTTGCCGAAACTGAATGAGGCGCTGGCCGCGGCCGGGGGTGTGTCCGTCTTCTCTCCAGCCGTGGCCTCTGTCTTTTCCGAGGTCTCCTCAGCTCTGCTGCCATGAAACAAAAACGTGGCTTCCTGCTGCGGCTTTGCCGACGCAAACAGGGCAGGAGAAGGCGCCTCGGCCGCTGCGGGACCCCCGCGCTGCTGCTCGATGCCGGCCAGGTGGCGCCCGTAGTCCCGGAAGACGGGCGTCAGGTCGCAGAGCGGGTTCGTGTTCACGTGCTTCACGATCCAGTCGCGCACCGAGCAGTTGAGGGCGGCTAGCTGTGTGCGGTAGGTGCTGCCCGGAGGGGCCGCGCCCGTGCTCAGGCCGGAGGAGCAGGGCTGCGGCTGCGGGGCGCTGCCGTTCGCCCTGGAGCTCGAGGTCTGCTTGTCCGCAGAGGGGGCCGGGCCGTTCGCAGCGGCAGCTCCTAGAGGAAGCGCGTGCAGAGCTCACTTAGAATGCAGGCGCACTAGGCCATCGAGGGTCTACGCCGCACGTTTCCTGTCTGCTGCCGTGGCTTTTCAAGGCGCACGTGCACATTTAATCCTTAGAGACTCATCACAGAAATCAAAGTTTACACACAAGAAAAACTCTAATACGAGAACGGTATGTTACGAGTTTGCGTTAAACCTCTGCAACCTTTATCTTTTCCTTCAAGAGGACGCCCGTGTCACACAGAATGTCAAGATGTCACACGAGCATTAAACGAGTCCCCAAGGCTGCGGGACGGACATAAGCAGCGCAGTCAGAGCTTCCCAGAAAGCGCATCTTAGCCACCCTGACTATTCAGCCCTATGAAAGGTGGGACAGCACACTCAGAGCAAGGCGCACACGGCCAGGCCAGTCAGGCCCACTTCCGGGAACCACACATTTTACCCAGGAGCCTGCTCCCGGGTGCCAAGCCCAGGATGCGTGACCGACCCCGCAGAGCAGCCGGAGGGCGCCCGAGCCCTAGCATGCAGGCCGGGAAGGAGCCCGCAGGGCAGCCAAGGGCTTCCTTTCTTTCCTCCTCTGACCTCAGGCCCACTCAGGGTCAAGGACCTGGTGGCGTGGCCATGGGGAACGTTACTAGGTGCAGAGCTGGAGACAGGCCCGGCTGAGGACAGACCCCTGCTCTCCTGGCAGACGTGCTCCGCGAACAGCGGCTCTCCGCGGGCCTGTCCTTCCGTGCTCACTGGTTTTGCTCGGACAGCCCCAGGACCAGCGCTACCGACAAGCAAAGCACCTTTGCAAAGTTATTTTTCACAGGTCATCCTCACGCGGACATGAAGGGGCACCTACTCACCAATGGCCGCCTTGGACTCGGTCGCCGCCCTCATGCTGGAGAACGGGGGCGTGCCCGTGACGCTGTTTCCATTCGCCAGACCTTCCAAAGGCTTCCCTCCGGAACCGCTACCAAACCCGGAAAATCCTCCTCCTCCAGAAGGCACCACCAAACCTTTAAAACCTTTAAAGGCCCCTCCGCCATCAGACTGAAACGCAGAGAGAGAACACGCATTAGAGCGCACCAGACCACAGCGAGGCGGCGACGGGAGGCCTTGGCTACACGGCGGCTGGCGGCTCTGCAGCCAGAACAGGCAGAAACAGGACGAGATGTCGGGGTTCCTCGCGGTAACAGCCCTGCAATCCGGCTGCCTGCCTGCGCTAGCCGGATGGTCATAATTGACCGTGAGACTTTCAAGCCATGTTTAAGACAGAAGCGCTAAAGGACTCCTGCAACAATCCCCGTCTGCCCTCCAGCCTCAGAACCACAACTAACGTGTTCTCCACACCACGCACCCCGAAGGACAGACGACGCAGGGCTCAGTCAAAGGCCTGTGTCCAAGGGACCGTGGAGGCACCACCACGTCACCTTCACCTGTAACTTCCAGGAACGTCTCTCTCTGGGCTGCTCTCAGCTTGCTGGACTGGCGAAGCTGACTGTCTCTACCTAGACCTTCCCTTAGCTGAGAGCTCTATTTTATTCTGTTTTCTCACTCTCCAGCCACCCCCCTGCTGCAGCGCGCTCCCCGCGCTCCTCTGGGAGCCCCGGTGTCCTTACGAAAGACCACAGCTACCCCTGCCCCAGGAACTTTTGGAGAAAGGCTCCTTGGTTCACAGTATTTTTCCTAAAGCCACCAGCTTCCATAAGGTGTAGTGGTCACACCGCAGGGGGCGCCCCGCCCCCCAGATCACAGGTGGAGGCAGGCTCCAGAATGTTGAACAAACCCCACGGAGCAGGGGCTCAGAACGTGCAGAGGGCACGTGAGTCTTCAGTTCCCACATAAATGAACCGTCACCGTGACCTCACAAGGAAACGACAAAAACCTCAGTCTTCTCATTTTCTAAATGGCTCAGCCTGGTATTGCAGTCTAAAAAATATAAAAATTTCGATCCCATCTAGAGAATTTTAGATCTGAAATTCTTACTAAGCATTGATATGCTTACGACAAAAAAAAAAAAAAAAAATCAGGGCAAGATGCAAAATCTTAACTTATATGAATTTTAACGCACGTGAGAGTTGATTTTTGGTGATTCAAAATGCAAAATTAATAACCTGACGATGATCACGTAGTAAAACGATTCGTGGACAAATGGTAAAACACCACGTGGCCCTTTACAGTCTTTTATGTCCGACAACATCCGAAAGCCTGAAGGCCTTTCTAGCTATTCTGGAGAACAGGGGTAGTAAAATGGCTCTAAAATCATCACAAAAATTCAAGAACCATTGTTTAAAAAAAAAGTGAGACACTTAGGAAAACAAGAGTGAAAGTGGATGAAAAGATACTTGTTTGGGCTCAAACACCCGCGCCCCTCTCCCCGCACTTGCGTCCCCCCACGGTGCAGACGTCACACCCGGCGCCACGCCTTCCGGATCAGTGTCCAGCCTTCCTTGTCCCACCCAACTCGATTTTGTCTGTTTCTGCAAGGGGATAAGCTGCCCTTGAAGGCTCGGATCTTACTTTTCTACCTCCCACGGTTACAGCAAAGACCTTCTCAAGTGGAGGGAACGTCCAGAGGAAGCACCGACAGGGCTGGGCGGACATGCCCCGCGCCCGGAGACAGAGTTAGTGGTAGCAGCACAAGCTACAGGACGACACTCACTTCAAACCCCACGTTTCTACGCTTCGCTTTCTTTATGGCTCTATTCTTCAAGACTTCCTCACTGGCCACCGAGAACGTTCCCACCTGCAAATCAAACAGCATACGGTGAGGGCTGAGCACGAAGGCAGACCGGCAGACGTATCCAGTTGGCGCTGGTCTGAAAGTCTGGTAAACACGACGACACCACAGGGAGGGGGCACGTTAGAGTGAAGTTCGTGTTTACTATCTAGTGAATCCCAGCGCCAGTTTAGGTGAATTAGAAATCTTCCAGAATCCACGACGCCAGGCTTTGAGTCACAATCTAGAGAAGACTGCATGAAAGAAAGTTTTAAGAAAACTTAAAAACTCTGGTGCCAAAACTATTCAGAACCAAGTTCAAAGATATTAGCAAAATCGAAAACAAAAATTCATTTTAAGAAGCAACATGAAGGGCCTCCCCGGTGGCACAGCGGTTAAGCGCTGCGCTGTGGAGCTGTCGGCAGCGGTGACGCGAGTTCGACGCCCAGCCGGGGAGATTCCCACATGGCGCGGCAGACCTCTCCTGCCTCCCCGCTGCTCCCCTCAGCAGTGTATTTCCGTCGATCTGCCTGTGCTGCTCCCCACTCTATCTCTGTTGCCGCCCCCTCTGGCCTGTACCCCAGCTTGTATGCATAAATACATAAATCTTAAAAAAAAAAAAAAAAAAAAAGCAACATGGACTCTCCAAAGGCTGGAAGGCACCTGAAAGATGAACAGTCCCGAAACCCAGATGCCCCAGATCTAGTCGCTTACCACAATTTTCAAAAACGAACTTCACAGCACACAGTACTTTTCAGAGGCCTGCCCAGCTGCCCCCACCAGAGGGCCAGCAAGGAGCCAGGCCTCCCGGTGACATGTGGAGACCGCGCTCTCCCCGGCACACAGAGCCCACGGGAGGGAGCCGCCGGGGGTTCCAGCATGACCCAAGCCTCTTGGACCCTCCAGGGCCAGCAAAAAGTATCTTCTGTCAAAAGTTCCTCACGTGTAGTTATCTCAGAGAGTAAGGCCCCGCCGCACTCAGAGAAGGAGCCACCTGGCGACCCTTGCCCCGGAGTTAGTCTGGAACAGTCCTCCATGCGCGTTTCATCAGACTCTCTACAGACACAGGTTCCTCAGCCCCCAAATATCTGCCGAAGCAAACTGCCTCGCGGTCGTCTAACCGCACCGGCCCAGCGTCTGTCTGCGCGGCTCCGGCGCCGGGGGGCCGGAAGGGCACGCCCCGCCAGAGCATCAATGCGCGTGGCTCCGGTTCCCAGACACGTCAGCCCGCTGGCCCGTTTGTGGAAGAAAACAGACTTAGCGAGACGACGACAATCCCAGCAGAAGCTGGGAACACTTCATAGTCGCCTTCATTTTCCTCTTCCCTTAGCGCCGCCCTGCGAACTCGAGAGGCTACGTGGTCAGCGATTTCCTCAGTGAACTGGCCCAGGAGCACCCCACAGCTGACGCGGCCCCAGACATGCAGCTGTGTTCTGTTCCTTCTAAGAGAATATCTACAAGATTTCCTCCAGGAAGACCATTTGCTTTTTATTTAGTTTGGAAGAAAAGACATAAGGCCAATCTTAATTCTACTTCTATTAACGCAACTGGTGGGGACCTGCGACTTATGATAGAATACGAAATAAAGCACATCGCCAAGAAGCACCCGAGTAAGGGAGGTGACCTCAATCTTCTGAAATCGAAAATGACGGCCTCGCAGACCCACGTGGGGGTGACGCTTTTTAAACGTGCGTGCGGGCAGTGGGCCCGGGCCGTGCCGGACCCCTTGGCGCCCTCCGGTACGGCTGACCCCAGGGGCCGAGACGGCTGCGAGGACGTGGGCCTCGGGAGGGAGGGAGCGCCCACAAAGAGCGCGCAGGCAGCGGCACTGCGGGGGGAAGCACACCCCACGAGAACTGACACCCTTCTCCATGCTAAGTGCGAATGTTACCGCACCGCTTCCCACTCAGGACGCTCTCAGAAAGGTCTCTGCACCTTCCGCGGGTTCCCAAGGACGTCCCCTGTGAGCCTAACCCTCTTACGCAGCAGGACAGCACACTCAGGGAAACAACTTCTTACCTCTTCTGCTTCGTCTTCTTGATCCCAATTCCTATCTGTCAATTCCTTCTCGGCAATTCTTTTGGCCATTTTTCCAAACCTAAGTTAGAAGTAAAAAGGGTAGAAGTAAAAAAGTTAACTTTTCTAGGACAAGCTGTAATTGACAAAGCATTTTAAAAATTCACTTCGGTGTGCACTGGCATAAACGCTCCCCTGGTGCCAGAGAACCCGCTTCCCCAGGAGCTCGAAGCCGGGCCGGGGCTGCGGTTACAATGCTCGGTGCGAGGGAGGCGCCGAGGACTCGGGCTGCGAGGGCAGGCCATTTGACAACAAGCGGGTGGTGACTTTTAAGAGCCAGAGGCCCCAAGTGCTGCCTGTGTAATCAACAAGGCCTTCACTTATTCCAAGCAAATGACACGTAGAGTCTTGCTGCTGACAAAGTTTTAATATTTACAATTCTTTTCAAGATGATTCAGTAGAAAAAGCTCATCCTTAGGAAAGAACATGAGCAAGGTCTGAAAATCACAGACCTTCACAGCCTGAGTTCAAGCTACACATGGAAGACGCTGTCCATGGCTGAACATCTGATTACCCCAAACTGGACACTGCAAAGCTAGGACATCAGAGTTCAAAACAGGATTACTATGGGCTGTGTCTGCTCTCTGGAAACGTATAACCCTTCAACACTAAGCCATCAGCTCAACTCCCCAACACCGTGGAGCGTGGCGAGGATACAAAAACATCTCTCAGAGAAGGTACCTGGATTTGGCCCTCACAACCTGCAGTTTGTTTTATGACCCCAATATTATCACCTTTATTATGCAGAAACCCCAAAACAATCCATGGAGAGCACTGCTGGGTTTGCTGGCTTCTCTCCTAATTCATTGGTTAAATGGACCCCAAAAACTCCATCTCCTGCGCCACCACCTCACCTCGGGATTTAGTCTGGGGCCCCTATGATGGCTCCTGAACTCAGCCACACGCCTTCCCACTCTCATCTGCTCTCTACACAAGTCACTGAGTGTCGAGAACTCCACAGTAATGGCCACAAACTCACACCTCACCGGCAGTTCTGCGCGATCCGTGACAGTCAAACATTGCCACTCCACATTCCCTAAAATCTGACTGTGGAGTAAAATCACAGAGGAGCTTTGAATATTCTAACCACCTCTGAATTTTTCTTTTATAATTCCGTGGGTTTCCCGATTATACAACAAATGGTTTTAAAGTCCAAGATTCTAACACAAAGCATAGGTGTAAATAAATGAGCTTTTCAGTCATTACCCATGAATTTGCTCTAATGTACCCCCCAACACCTGGTCAAGTTTACTATTCATTTTTACCATCCTAACAAAAACGAGCTAGGTACGCTTAGGCAGTTCCTCGCTGAACTTGAAGGGCTCAGCAGCATCTCTGAGGGGACCCTGGGCATTTCTTACTCAGTAACACGGCCACCAGAGGGCTGGCTGGTGAGAAGATACGGCAGTCACTTTTGATATTTACGGGAACTGTGTGAGCTGAACATGATTTATTAAGATGAACTGCCAAAAAGGGCTGGAGCTTAAAGTGCAAAAACAGAGTAAAATTTCAACATTTAACTCACACCCCCAGCACAGGCAAGGCAGGCCTGCTTCCGGCCCGCCCTGTTTCTGGGGTCAACACCTGGCCCCTGCCATGGTCTTCGTGTCCAGATCTACCCAAACGGTTGGGACTTGGGCTACACAGATGAGAAAATACAAAAATCGGGGGATTCCAGTTTTGCCATTTTCTTGCTGGAGACCTTGCCGATTTACTTAATTTTTGTGCCTCAGTTTCTTCCTCCGTGGACCAGCAAGGTGTTGTGAAAAGTAAATGAGAAACAAAAAGCTTCATTTAGAAACAATGGCTGCCACAGAGGAGCCGCTTAATGCGATGTTATTAAAGAAACACCTTTTGTTAAAATACAAAATACTAGACTTCCTTCAAAACGTGTAACCGGCAGCGTGGAAACAATTCATCTGAATTATGAGCAGACTTTAAAGACTATTTCACCAAATCTGTTTTATTTCCAAGCGTGACACTTCGGACAATAAATGTTCTTTCCACGCAAGGGGAGTTTACTCCACAAGTCCTAGAAAACATTTAGAATGCGCTCTGGCGCCCAGCGTTTTACGTGCCAACAATTACGATTATTAAGTGGATTTGAAAAACGCCTGGGACCGCGGTTTCTAAGGCGTGGCGCGGCGAAACCACTCCGAGGTCGGCTGCGCCTTGCCAGGAAGCGGAGACTTTCGGCGACCGGGGAAAACTTGCTCATCTGTGCCCGGCATGGCCTCTGCCGCCCGCTGCCGGCGCCAGGCGCTGCACCTGGGCCAACATCAGTCTACCCCAAGATGAAAGGAGAAGTGACAGGAGAGCAGTGCCCGGGGCGGGGGCAGCGGGGTCCCGGCCGAGGGGGGCGAGCAGCCCCAGAATGGCCTCCCCATGGGACAGCCAAGGGGTGACGAAGGGCCAATGGCTCCTGATCGCAGTTTAAAAACCGAAAAAGTCAGGCGCAGGGCGGGGGACAAGGCCCAGGAGCGCCGAGCGCCGCCGGGTAAACGCGCCGGGCCAGCCGGACCCTCCCGGCTGCCCCAGCCCCGGCGCCCCCTTCCCTGCCGGGCCCCGCGCTCGGGCCCCGGCTTTCTCCCCCCAGGTCTGCCCGCCCGGCCCGGCCCGCGCCTGGCTCCTCCCGCCCAGGGCGCCTCCATCCCCGCCCGGCCGCACCCTGGCCCCCGCCCGGGCCCCCTTCCCCGCCGGGCCGCCCGGACCGCTCTCTCACCCCCTGGCGGCCGCAGCTGTCACCGGGCGGCGGGCGCGGCGCGGTGCGGGCGCGCGGCGGCGGGCAGGTGCGAGGCGCTTGGGGCTGAGGCGGCGGCTGGTCGCCCGGCCGAGCGCGCCGGGTCGCGGCCGCGGTGCGGAGCTCCTGGAAGGACTTGGTGGTCAGCCAGCCCGGGACCGCCAACACCATGTCCCCGGGGCCTCCTCGTCTCTGCGCGTTCGGTGGTGAGGGGGGCGCCGTCCGCTCAGCTAGAGATCGCTGGGGGAGCGCCCCGCACGCTCCGGGCCGCCATTTTGTAACTCGAATCGACCCCTCAAAACCAATTCGAATAAAGAGGAAAGAAACGCCCGCGTCCAGCTACTGCGCAGGCGCGCCGGAGCCCGGCCCGCCGCACCGCCCGCGCGGGCCGAGGGGCGTTACTCTGCGCTTGCGCGCAGCCTGCCTGGCAACCGTCGCCAGGAGGAGCGTGGCCGCCTCACGCATGCCCGGGGGTGTGCGCAGGCGCACTGTCGGGCACGGCCGGTGAGCGAAGTCCACAGCGCGGCGCGCGCTGGTCACGTGTCTGCCGCGCGCTCGCGCGGGGGCCGTTCCGGGAGCGCTGCGGGCTCCGTGGTCAGTGAGCGCCGAGCGGATGTGTCGGCGCCGAGGAGCGGCCCCGGGCCCGGGACACGTGAGTGAAGCGGGAGCTGCCGGCGCGCCGCCCGCCCGCGAGAGGGACAGCCGGGCCGGAGGCGCCCCCCGCCCCCCGCCGGCCGTAATGTCCGCGGCGGTGCCCAGTGGCTGCCCCGAATTGCGCAGCTCGCTGGGCCCCGCGGCGCGTGCCGGCGCCGGTGCTGTCACGGGAGTGGAGCAGAAAGGTCTTTCGCGTCGCCGGCTGACGGGGTGACTGCCCGGTGCCTCGGCAGGGGACCCCTGGCCAGTGAGAACCTTGCTTCTGGAAGGCGCGGTGGCACCTCCCCCGCAGGGAAGGTTGTGGCGTTTTTTGGAAGTCTCGGGCATTCGTGTAGGAATTTAATTTGCATTTGATTTCACGTGTTTGCGAACCTTCCCCAACCCCCCCAGTCCCTGTGTTTGAGGACCCCTCACCTAGAGAGTGGGGTGCCCTTGCAGTTGATACCAAAGCCCAGGAGTGCGCGGCACCTCAGACCACTCAGAGTAAGCACCCGCGTCGCCCTTGGCGGCGGTTTTGTGTCCCCTGCCCGGAAATCAAATGAGCGAGCTCGAAGATCTGTAACCGTGAAGAGGGTCAGAGGTAGACGTGCAAAGGGAGACTGAGTTGGGAGAGAAACACACTCTCCCGAGCAAATTCCAAAATCACCCTCATTTTTTGCGCACATGTGCAGCCCAACAGCTGGTGGGAGCCTGGAGACCCGGCCCAAGGCAGGTGCTGGCGGGAACTCCAGGCGTCGGGGTAGGCAGCAGGTAGGCAACGGGGTAGGCGGGTCCCAGAGAGCTGGGCAAGGGGGAGTGAAAATGTACTGAACGTTGGTGGGAGGGAGGCCAAGGTCAAGGTCGTGCTGCCCTTGTCTCTTAGAGCCCCCCCCAGCCAAGTGCCCTGGCTGCAAAGGTGGGGAGCCCCTGCTTGCTTCCCTGCTCCCCACACCACCCTCCCGCTTTCCTGCCCAGAGCTCCATACTCGAGAGGGAGGGCTCGGCATGCTGGGGTCGTAGTGCCTTGTTTGGGTGTCCACAACTTGGAAACGCCGGAGTTGACAGCATTGTCAGGGGAGTAGCTTTCTGGGCCAATTTGATAGTAGGACCTGGAGCTTTCCAGACTGCCCTCCCTGAGCAGGGGCTGATGGGGGAAAAGGGTGGAGCCCAGGTTTCACCACTTAACTTGCTGGAGAAGCAGCCGGCTTGGGGTGTGCAGGTCCCCATGACTGTTTGGGGTAGGACAGACAGGATCGGGCCATTTGTCCATCCATGTGTCAGCCCCCATTCCCCCAGCTCTTCCTTTGCTCTCTCCCTCTGTAAATAAATCCTGTTTTTTTTCCCCAGCCGTGTCTGTGTGCTTTTGGGTTGTGTCCTACAGCTGTCAGCACATGCATGAGGACCCACCAGCTGGTTTGAGCATGACTCAATGTCAAGGTCACCCAGTCCATCCCATCTAAAAACAAATGGGGGCCTCCCTGGTGGCGCAGGGGTTGAGTCTCAGCACTGTGAAGCTATCTGCAGCCACTGCAGCACAAGTTCAGTCCCCGGCCAGGGAGCTTCCCACAGGGCACAGCAGACCCCTCCTGTCTCCCCGCTGCTCCCCTCAGCAGTGTGTTTCAGTGGATCCACCTGCTCTGCTCCCCACTCTGTCTCTGGTGAATCCCCTCACGGGCTGCACCTCAGCTCTTGTATGCATAAATAAATCTTCAAAAAAAGAAAAAACAGGTAGCCCACTCCTTGCACTTTAAAGTAACACCAGACTTACCACTCTCATGTTTACTTCCCCAAAGACAAGAAATCGAAAACAGATGCTGCCACATGTTTCTCCTGAGCATGGGTGTTCTTGCTTTAAGCAGCTGAGACCACTGCTTAGGCGCAAAGGGACCCCGCAGAGGGTAGACATTAAGGATGCGGGCTCTGGGGACGGGCTGCTCCGTCTTACATTTTAATAGGAGCTTTTACTTCCGAGCTTTGTGACCTGGAGCTTTGTGACCTGGAGCACGATTCTTTTCTCTGTTTCCTCATTTCCAAAATGGGCGGTAATAATAGTAGTTTGTCTAATGGGGTTGTTGAAGATTAAATTGAAGTCATGCAGCTAAAGCATTTAGGATGGAGCCTGCCACAGAAGTACTCAAAAGTTAGTTTCTGTAATAGGCAGCTCTGGACAGTATTCTTTAACGACACAGATGACATGCACAGACTTAGAGGCTGTGGCTGGAGAGGCAAGGGGACAAGCAGATCATCTGAGTACAGGCTGAGGGAACCAGGATGCTGAGATTAGAAAAGAGAAACCCCAAGAAGTCATGAAATTTCACATACTTGGAGAGATCTCATCGTGCCTCTGCCACATGTCTGACCCGAAGTAGAGAAGACTTTGTGATAGACCTTGAAGAAATGAGGCGAGGTGGGGCCGACCTTAGTCTAGTGCCTGGCTGTGAAGACCAGAGTCTGAACTCGTTCCTTGCGTGTGCTCGCTGTGGCCATCTGACTTTGGAACTTTACTCACAGTTCTGCCACAAATGGGCAGGGGATCTGAGCAGATGCTTATTCAGAGAAGACACACAGATAGTCTATAAGCACGTGAGAAAGAAAATGCTTCTCTCTTATTATTAGAGAAATGTAAATCAAAACCACAATGAGCTATCACCTCACACTTAGGAGAATGTTATCCAGAAGACAAGAAACAAACAGCGCTGAAGAGGATGTGGAGAGAAGGGAGCCCTTATGCACCTTCAGTGGAAATGTAAGTTGGTACAACCATTGTAGAAAACAGTATGGAGATTTCTCAAAAAGTTAAAAACAAATTCCATACAATGCAGTTATCCCACTTCTGGGAATTTACTAAAAAATACAAAAACGCTAGCACAAATATATGTGCTCTCCCCATGTTTATTGCAGCACTATTTACAGTTACCAAGAATGGCAAACAACCTAAATGTCCAAAGAAGATACAGTGCGTGTGTGTGTGTGTGTGTGTGTGTGTGTGTGTGTGTGTGTGTAATGGAATACTACTCAGCTATAAAAAGCCAAAAATTCTTTCTTTTGTGATGTGGATAGAGAGAATTATGCCTAGTGAAATAAGCCAGATGGGTAAGCCATATGACTTCATTCCTAGGTGGCATGTAGGAAAACAAACATGAGATAAAAATAAACTTTTAGATGAGACGAATTAGTGGTTACCAGCAAGGAACAGGCTAGGGGGTGGTGGGTAAATGAGGACAAAAGGGACAATTGTGATGAACAGAATTGGACGTGCTGCGGTGAGCCTAACGTAGCATACAGACTGCACAATCCCAAGGATGCACAGTGGAAACTTAGTGTTACGTTGATGTTTGTAAAAAGTAAAATTGGAGAAGAAAACGCTGCACCAACACCCCACAGGCCCAGCGGTGGCAGCGAGTGGAGAAATCACGAACGCCAGCAACTGACAGCCAACGGCTTCGAGAACCCAGAGTCTGCATCTGCGCAAGCGCAGGACTTCCTCACCATGGTTTGTTGCCTCTTGGGGAGACTCGGAAGTCGCCTGAGTCTTCTCAGACGCCAGAGGCCTAGTTCCCCTTCCTTCACCCGCTCGCTCCGGTGGCATCCCTGCAGGGCTCCTGGGGCTCAGCGACCCCGAGACTGACCCGACCCCACCATGTCTGCCGGTCGGTGAGTGTCCCTCAGCCCGACGCACAGACTGCTGGTGAGCCCCGCGCTCTCGCTCGCCGCGGACCTCGTCTCTCCTGCAGGAAGGCAGCCCTCTCCAGCAAGGTGGCTTTGTCAGCGCCCTTACTGAGATTGGGGTCAACTGTGGACACGAGGGGGCGCCCAGGGGCTCCCCCCAAGTTTGTGTTCTCACTGGGGAGAGCAGCGGTGACCGTGGAAGCTGAGAGCGGAGGGAGTTGGCCTGTGATGATGGGTGGCACGGTTCCGGGACAGGACGTGACGAGCTGAGTGACAGGCCTTGGGACTCGGAGCGGGGTGTGGCGGTGGACGGCGGGCTTGGGAGGGCTTCGCCCGGAAGAGGGTCATCTCCTGCCCTGTGCCCAGCGGCCCGGGCTCTCCCGGCAGCATCCAGGCCGCTGGGCCAAGCAGCAGTACTAGAGTGTTGCGGCCGGGGGCGCCGTGCGTGAGGAGTGGACGCTTGTCCTGCGCCACTCACCGGTCTGTTGTCGCTGTTCAGTGCGTGGGTGGACAGTGTGACTGTCGCGTCATTCTCAGCAGCTGAGCCTGTCCTTGACAGTTATGACAGAGCTAAACCAAAGATTGCCGATGCACTAGTCGGTCTCCAGGGAAGCGCCCACGGCATTTAGGGCTTTCTCCGGTCACCTCTTCCTAGCAAGCACGTTTGCCCTGCACCGGGGCGCAGAGCTGTGCGCAGGCCGGGGTGTCTCTGCCAGTGGTGGCCAGCCTGGGACATGGGCAGGCCTGGCTCATCTCCCTCCTGGGTCCTGGTTCACCCCGTGCCCTGCTGCTCACTGGCACGGGCAAAGTCGGGCAGGAGGCAGGCCGGGTTCCAACTCCTGACTGGGGACATCGCTCTTTTGGCCCAGAGAATGAGGGTCGGGGCAGCATCAGCCCGAGTGAGAAGGAAAACTGCAGGGCCTGGCTGCGCGGGGCTTTGGGCTTCACTCTGTTCCAGGGGCCGGGTCTGCCGTGCTGGGGTCACAGTTCCCTGTTCCCTGTTGGGGTGATCCTAAGCGGAGCAGATTTCTGTTGCTCCCGATGTCCACTGGGTAGAACGAGGCGAGTTTGTTGAGGCGCGGCCAGCTCAGTTGGCCTCCTGCCTGTCAGCGCTGCGAGCATAGCTTCTGCCAGCCCCCGACTCCTGTGGCCTTTTTTCCTGGCTCCAGGGCCGTGCTGGGCCTGGGCGTGGGGGGAGCCATGCTGGGAGGGCGGTTGAGTGGACACCAGGAGGTGTTGGTGCGGGTAGGCCAGGCTGGGCCCGTTTCACGTCAGACGCCGACCACAGCCGGGTCGGCGCCACAGCGCTGCTTCGTGGCTCAGCCCGGCGGGGGCGGGGCGGGTGGCATCCGCGGGGCTCCTTCGGCCCCTCTGCCCGCGGCGGCCAAGCTGAAGGCAAGTCTCTGCCCTCCTGCCTCGCGTGGAAGGACTGCGCAGGCGACTTCTCAGTGTCCGAGTGGCGTCCGACCAGCTGCGGTGCAGCCTGGGCAGCGGCCCCCAGCACAGTCTCTGTCCGTTTACGGAGCTTGCTCGCTCCGGGGGCCCGGGGGCTGCTTCCTTCCATCGTGCAGGCCGCGCTCAGGGGCAGCTCGCGCTGGGTTGGCGCAGGCACTCGGCAGGAGCCACGCTCTGTGGGGCAATCGCACGGAGGGAGGGGGCCTCTCCACCTGAGGGCCCTACTGGCTCTCCTGAGCTGCCCAGGCCTGAGCAGTCGCGGAGCTCGTGGAGGCAGAGAGGGAGGCGGTGAGGGCGACAGGGTGAGAGTGGCCCGCCAGAACCCCAGCCCTCCCTGGGCGTCGTGTCCCAGGCCGGGCCTGACGGGGCAGCGGGGCCTTCCCTAGAGGCTGGGTAACTCCATGCGCCCCCTCTGTTTGCTCACTCACCTGTGGGGGGCATTGGCGTGTTTGCCCCATGGCTGCTGGGAACTGCGACGCTTGGGTGCCCTGTCCACACACCTCAGGGCCCCGCTTGTGGCTCGGCGCCTCCCCAGGCGTGGACTGCTGCACCAAACGGGCCTCTTTAATGTTTGAAGAGCTGGACTCGCTCTTCTGCAGAGGGTGTTGTTTCCGTGCACACGGCTGCCTGTCCCCCAGCCTCGCCCCTGGAGCCTTTGGCTGGGCCTGGGGCCTCCCCTCCGCCAGCTTCAGCTGCGTGTCGCACCCCTGGCCATCACTAGGTGGCGCTGGAGAGAAGCTCGGTTTTGTTTCCTGGAGAAAGCGCTTTGTTTCCCTCCAGGCCAGGTGCCGGGTGCAGGGCTGGGAATGGGGTGCCCTTCATGTTCCCGGCCTAGGTTCCCTGACCCTGAAACTGGACAGTGTTTTCTCAGTTCCTAACGTCTTTAGTTTTAGCCACAGGGCCCCTGCTTCTTCCGTTGTTTACCCATCAAGGACCATTGGAATGAGAAGGAATTTTACAAGCAAGCGTGTCTAGCGCCCCTTCTTCTGACGGAAGAGCTGTCAGAGGTTGAAGCTGCCCCGGGGAGAGCCCGTTGGGCGTCCACACGAGAGGGTGTCTGCCCATCTCCCACCCTCTTTCCTCGCAGGGTGCTGTGCGGGGGTGCTCCCTGTTCCTTCTCCAGCCCCACTCCCTGCCTTCTCCTTCCTGTCTCTGGGCTGTGTCAAACCCACGCCCTTTCCCTCTGGTGCTGGGGGAGGCCGGTACCCCGCTCTCTTGACCCTGTTTGGCTCCCCCGCCTCTGGGGGGGGATAGCTGGGGTGTGGTCCAGTCTAGTGCTGCTGGGGACGGGTGCCTGTGGGCTGGCCAAGCGCTGGGTCTCCCACGCTGATGGGCGATCTCCTGCCGGCTGCTTCCTCCTGCTGGGCCCCCTCCCCGCACCCCGAGTTGGGGGGTGTGCCTGGCCTGCAGGTTTATTTATGCATTCAAGAGCTGGGGTATAGGCCAGAGGTATGGGGGGGGTGAGGATTCCCCAGAGATAGTGGGGAGCAGAACAGGCAGATCCACTGAAGTACACTGCTGAGGGGAGCAGCGGGGAGACAGGAAAGTCTGCTGCGCCCTGTGGGAAGCTCCCTGGCCGGGGATTATGCTGCAGTGGCTGCCGTAGCTTCATAGACTGAGACTAACCCCTTGCGCCCCCAGGGAAGCCCGGCACCTTATTTATTTATTTTTTTAAAGATTTATTTATTTATGCATACAAGCTGGGGTACAGGCCAGAGGCGGGGAGGCGAGAGGGTTCACCAGAGACAGAGTGGGGAGCAGAACAGGCAGCGCGAAGGAAACACACTGCTGAGAGGAGCAGCGGGCGAGGCAGGAGAGGTCTGCCGCGCTGTGTGGGAATCTCCCCAGCCGGGCATCGAACTAGCGTCGCAGCTGCGACAGCTCCACAGCACAGCGCCCCACCGCTGCGCCCCCAGGGAGGCCCGGCACCACCCTGGAGCACACCGGAACCTGCCTGAGGTTCTGCGGCAGAGCGTCCACTGGGTGAGAGTTGGGGGGGAATCTACCCAAGGGGTCCCAAAAAGCCTCCCCGAGACTTTGAGCTGGCACTTCGCGGACGCAGCTCCTTCCTGGTTGTGGGAACTTAGGTGTGACCCCGCAGCTGGCCCATCCGCCCGATGGGGCCTCCGCTACGTGTCCACCAGCGGCTTCGCCCCTGTGTCTGGCCAGCGACTCCTCCACAGAGCCCAGGGCCACCCCGGCTGAGTCCCATCCTGTGGTTCGATTGTCACGTGCAACCCAGCTGGGCAGAGCCTCCGCGCGCGACGACCAAACTCCAAAAGATCGGGGGGCAGGAAACCATAGCCGGAGCCTTGGGTGGGGCTGAGCCCCTGTTGGGGGTGGTCGGGGCTCCCCTGCAGCCCCGAGTCTCTCTGAGCCTGCAGGCAGCACCCTGGAGAGGGACGTCCTGGGTGGCGCACAGCCGGGCTGGTGGGGTGGGCTGCCGTGGGATGACCAGGGCTGTTCTCCCCCTCTGCTGTCGGGGGGCTTCAGGGAGAAGGTGGGGAGGGAACGGCTGCAGCCCGGCCCGGCCAGTGTTCGCATCTCACGCCTCCTGCCCACCCAAAGCCCCTGTCTAGCTTGGGGACACAAAGCTGCGTCATATCTCTTCTGCCCCAGAGGCACCGCCGGCCGGAGACGACTGTAGGCAGGGCCGGAGATGGCGCGGCGGGGCGGGAGAGCCGATGGGAGAGGAGCCGGGGAGCGCGGGGACCTGCGCTGCGACTCAGGCCCACAGGACCCCCTGCGGGTCCAGCCTGGACCACAGCACACCTGCCCAGCTGGCCAGGCGCCAGGCTGCTCCTGGGGGGGCCGCTCAGGACCCCTGTGTAACAGTGTGTGTAACAGTGTGTGTCACTGTGTAACAGTGACACACAGCCTCCACCTGACTGCGCTCCGCGTGTCGCGCTCAGCTGGCGTCTTCCGTGGGTCCCCGCGTGTGTTGGGGTGGCTGGGGTGAGCAGGCGGCTCTGCCGACCTTGTCCGTCCCCTCCCGCCTCGGGCCGGGAGTCCTGGCCCCACCACCCGCTGGCCCGCCACTGCCGGCCGTCAGCACACCTGTTCCTGGAGGGCGGCTCCTGGGGGCCAAGCACAGCATGCATCCTACGGGCCGAGTCACCCCGCTTCCCACCCAGATCCTGGGGCGGCAAAGGGGCGCACGTCTCAGTGGAGGAGCAGCAATGTCCCATTGCAAGGGTGCGGGTGAAGAAACGGGGTGTTCCGCCCGGCACCCCACGGAGGGAGCCCAGGAGGCTGTGCCCGCAGCATCCTCTGCTGGTGCTGGCAGCGCTGCTCTTGAGCGCCATCGAGGCGAGCACCGTGCGCGTGAGTCCCTCAGAACAAAGGACGCCCCTTGAGTCCTCGCCTGCCCAGGCCTGAGTCAGCGCTGCCTGCGAGGGGCGGCTCCTGCTTCGGCCCAGGCCACTGCCCGCCGCCCGCCTGCGCTTTGACCTGCCCACGGGCTGGGAAGGCGGAGGGGTGCCAGTGTGACTCATAGTTTTGAACTCTCTGTGACAACTATAGAGAATAAAGAGGAAGACATCATTTAAAAGTGTTGAGACACAGCTCCGGATGTCTATATTTATTTCTGAGCCCACTTTATTAATTCTGATTATATGGAGGCAAGGTTGGCCCCTTAATAAGCATGATTTCGTTTATGCCCACACAGCCTCACGAGCTGGACCATTTATGATTCACTCTGAGGCTCAGAGAGGGTGTGACAGATGTCCAAAGTCTGGATTGGAACTCAGCGCTGCCCCCACAGCCGGGTCCCGGGCTCCACGCTGTTCTCCGGTGCAGTGTCCACTGCCTTCACCCGGAGGGGAAGAATTGACTCCCCAGGAGGCGGGTCAGAGAACCCCCCCACCTGGTGTCTTCTAACCAAGGCCCGAGTTTCCAAGGCAGGGTCTGCCCTGCTGACGCCCGAGGAAGTGCCAGACGCTGATGCCGCTGATGACACACCCAGGTCAAGATGACCGAGGAGGCCAAACTCGGGGGGCCAAACCCAAGGCGGGCTGGGGGCTGGCCGGGAGGGGCTGTTGTGTGGTTGGCTTATGAGTCATGGTCTTCGTTGAACTCACTCAAGAAGGCAACCCGAGGCGGTGGCAGCCGGGCCTGGGGCCTCCCGGTCTCCTGGCTTTCGGACAGTAAAGTGGCCTGTCCCTGCTCGCTTGGCTTCTGGCACCAGCAGGCAGGACCCTGGCATTTCCGGTGACGGCCTCAAACACCACTGGCCAGACAGATGGGTCGGGGGCCAGCAGCTGGGCGGCACCTCAAGTGGGCCCCGCACCCACCGCAGCCTGGAGCTCGGGCTTGGGGGAGGGGGGCGGCGGGGTGTACCCTACCGAGGACTGGGGGAGACTGCGGTCTTGCCTCAGCCGCTGCTGCCTCCCAAGGTTCTGCACCGTTGGCCTCTGTTCCCTCACCCAGGTGGACTGAAAATGGAAGGAAGTTCTGCCACCTGCTGGACATGAATCCTCACCCCGACCCCGTATGGGGCCACCTCTGAGGCCAGTCAGCAAAACAAGTGCTTTTTGTTGTGAAGAAGTCCCCAGGCGCCTGGAACCCCAAAGCCAAGCCTGCCCGCCCCATGGAAAGCCACAGGGGAAGGAATAGGCGCTGGGGCCCTGCCCTCACGTCTGTGGGCATTGTGGAGGCGGAGAGACTCCCCTCGCCTCCGCACGCAGCCTGCCCGAGAAGCTTCGATGGATGACCAGTGCTGCTCCTGGCCCGGTCCTGAGGTCGGAAACCGGCCAAGAGGGTGTCTGCTGGGCACAGGACAGGCAGGCGGCCCCTCCCCGAACCTTGGAACTTGCTTGCCCGAGGCCAGTGGGGGCCCGGCCCTCAGAGGGGCCTGCCTGGCCTCTGGGTCTGTCCTCTAGTCAGTTTCACTTTCACCAGACTGAGTTCCTTTCATAGCAGTAACGCTCTCAGTCCATACCCACCCAAGGGGGTGACCACAGAGCCCCGCTCCTGCTGTCAGGATTAAGTGGCAAAAGGAGCCAAGCCCAGGAAGTCTCCGGTAGAAGCCGAGAGTGAACAGGCACGGAGAGCTGGGCTGGGCGGGGGTGGGGGTAGCGGCGGGTTTCGCTGAGAAGTGGAAGGGGGGCTCTGCGGAGTGGAGGGGAGGGGGGCACTCATCAGGGATGCCTCTGGTGTGAGCGATGGGGTGGGCGGCCCTCCGTTCAGCCAAGGAAGAATGGGAGAGAGGCAGGATTGACGGCGGAAAACCCTGGCTCTGTCGGGGTCTGGGGGGGAGGCCCGAGAAGGGAAGGGGGGTCCGAGAGGGCCTGGGGACTTCCAGAACTCTGCCTTAGGGTTTGTCTTGGCCCCCAAATGTGCGTGAGCTGGGTGAGAGGGAAGGCATGCCCAGCCCTTATCCTGGAGGGCTGCGGTGGACTTAGGGAGGGAGCCCCTTACTAGGACCTTCGGTACAGCCTGGATGTGACCGGGGGAGCAGCGGGTCACCCCCAGGGAGGAATCTGGGACGGCTGCGGGTGTGGACCGGCCCCTCACTGCTCTTGGGGACGGGGGAAGGCTCCGGGGCGCAGTGGACGGGCACCCGGAGCTTGTGCACTTGGCACTTCCGGACACCAGGCAGCAGACCGGCCGCGCCCCAGCCCGCCAGCACCCAGGCGCGCAGCACGCAGGTGTGAGACACGGCATGCGGGGCTGGTCTGCCTGGCCGGACCCCTGTCCCCTCCCTGCCCAGCTCGGCGGGAGCCCCCACGCGTGCTCGCCCCCACGCGTGCTGGCGGTGGCAGGGCCTGTCTCTGGAGGGGCCAGCCCAGGCCCGATGGCTTCAAAGCAGCGTCCGTTATGCCAGGTTTGGTGCTGATTCCAGACTCCGTTCATAGCACCACCCCCCTCCCTGAAAAAGCAGAAAACAGAGCAGCGAGAAATCAGGTGAGGGAGTTTATGAGCGCCTGGAAGCCAAATAATATTTTTGTGGCCATCCTTGGTTTGCTTGCCGTGGAGAAATGAACTGCAAAGCGGTGGCCATTATGTCATTTCGTCCGTGACGATCTCCGGGGAGATGGCGGAGCTTGGGATAGTGGGGTCAGAAGGGACCTTGAGAGGCATGGAGTATAATGGCCTATCGCGCCTCCATGTCCGCAGCAGGCGTGCAGGCAACACACGAAGATTTGTTGCCTTAAATCCACCGCAAGGGAGAAGGGAAGACTTAAATTATATCCAAAATAAAAATAAACGCCTTGGACTTGGAGCCCAGGGGACTCTCTTGTGAGCGAGATGCTCGAACCAGAGGGTTGGGGTCCGGGGCACCTCTTCTGAATCCTCAGGGACCCGCCTCTGCTAGTCCCAGTTCTAGAGAATGTTCCAGAGAGTCAGGGGAGTCTACAAGAGGCCCCACAGAGGCCACGTGTCCCTCTGGCGTCGGCTTCGTCATGGGCCTGGGCTTGTCCTCAACTGCGGGAGGCGCTGCAGGGCGCCCCTTTGTTCAGAGGAAGCACGTGGGGGGACAAGCCATGCCAGGCGGTGGGAAGGCCCCCAGGCTGCCGGCTGCCTGCAGTGACTAAGGATGTCTGTCTCATGAAAATAGCAGCTGAAAATGTCACCACCCACCTCCAAACTTTCCAAGAAAAAAAAACGAAACCTGGGCCCCCGGGGGCGGTGGGTGGGGAGCCAGCAGGGCTGGCGTGTGGCCAGAGACGAGGCTGCCTGGCTGTGACCATCGCCATGACCAGCTGAGTGCCCCTGCACAGACAGACCCTGCACGGGCTCCAGGCAGGTGGGCCCCGCTGTCCCGCTGGCACCCCAACTAATTCATCCAGGGTGTGCAAATTTCTCGAGTGAAATGACGTCTGTCCGTTTGCACCCGCTCACCCGTCTGCAGCTGTCACGGACCATCCCGTCTTTCTCCGAGGCTGAGCCACCGAATGGGGAGTGAGGTTGCCCCCTGGTCCGCAGGCCCTGGCTGGCAGCCCGTCTCCCCTTCTCTCAGCCGGCCCTGTCTGCACGGAGCTAGGGGTTGGGCAGGCAAAGCCCCCGACTTCCTCGCGTCGGGTCAGGTGAGTTTGAATCGGTTGTCGGGCTCAGAGAGCCCGGGGACCTCCACAGCAGGAGCGGGCGGGCACGGGCCGCCTGGGTAGACGGCAGAGAGCCTTGCCCCCATGCGGAGGGGGCTGTGGGCATCTCGGTGGCTTCTTGCTCTTCGCAAACAGGTCGTCTGGGGGCTGGCCACCGTGCTGGGCCTCTGGAATCAGCCCCCTGTTCACAGCACCACCCGCCCACCCGGGTCCGGACCCAGGGGAGGGGAGGAGAGCGCGGCTGGCGGGACTGGACTACGTGGGTGTGACAAGTGCCCCAGGGGGGCTGAGGATGCTGACCGCGGGCCACTCCTGTCCCTGCGGGCCTCCCGTGCCCAGGGCACCCTTCCCGGCCCCTGGTTTGGACGGACGCATGACGACCCGCCACCTCCCCACTTGTCTCTCCCCACCGGGATGTGTGGTGTGCTCAAGAGCGAGGGCCTGTCATTGTTGGGCTTCTAGAACCTTCCGCTCAAAAACTGCCGTCCACAATGCAATTGTTGGAAACGTGAGTTTCTTTCTCTTGGGTTCTCTGGTTAATAAAGGACTCGGCTTTTCTTACACTGTTTTGACTTTCATATTCACTTTACTTACTTCATAGTCACTGAATTAGTGGGGAAAGCCAGCCGTACAGACTCAAAATCCTACAGAGTCAGGGTGCTTTTGGAGAATGCCTCCCGGGGCCCCCTCATTAGAGCTTTGGGTGGTGGCAAGGCCAGTCCCCCTGGAGCCAGAGCTGGAGCTCCCCTCCCCCGGCCCCTCTGCCCTGTGGCCCAGCAGGCTCTCACGTGGCCAGATGCGTCCGGCCTCCCCAGGGCCGCTCCAGATGACGGGCTGCCCGTGTGCCCGGAACAGGCTGCTGACTTCCGGAGCGAGGGGGCACCTGGTGGCCCCCAGCGGGTGACAGCCAAGCACAGGCTGGCTCAGCTGGACGCCCCCCATGGGTCAGAGCACCCCCTACCCATTCTGCAGGATCCTCTCAGCCACCCCCCTTGCACTTGACCCTGGCCCTCAGACCAGAGAACTAGTTCTAGGTGAACAGAGAAAAATGGCACCTAATTAGGCTTGGACGTGCTTCTGCCGTTCTGGGAAAGTTATTTCCCCATGCAGGTTAATAGGATCCGACGCTCACCCCTTTCAGGGCAAATAACTCACTCCGGGAGACAGTGGCCGCGTGAATTGTACCTGATTTACCTTAAATGGCTTTGAACTTTAAAAATGTTTTTGAAAAATGTTGAAGTAGCTCACCTCATAAAGATTGTAATTACAGCGGCTGTTCAGTTAGTATCGATGGCGCACAGCTCACATCCATTCTTTGCTTTCCAGAAAACCTGCAAACCAGGAGTGAGCCCTGCTAGGAGCGAGACAGAGACTGAGGCCCCTCCCCCACATCCGGAAGCAGAGTGCTCTGCTTTGTCCATGCAAACGGTGACAGCATTCCCAGACCCCCCCATCTTCTTCCCAGTCCCCCCATACACCGGCCAAATCACACCCCATCACGCAGTCTGCGCGCGGCAGGCCGGGAAAGTGTGGCAGGGTGGACGGCTCAGAGAAGGCAAACGACCTGGTGAAGGCCACACAGCTGGGCGGGCTGACCTGACCCAGGGCTGCTGGCCCGCGCATCCTTCACTCCCCTCGGAGACCCTGATTTAAGGACATCAGAGCTGGGAAGCGCCTCAGTCTGGCCCCTCCCACTGGTTTGCGTGTGAAGACCCATCTCCCTCGGGAGATGAGGACCGTGGTTCCTAGGAGGGGCAGTGGGTTGTCCCCCAGGTGCCCACTCCAGTCTGCAGTTATGGGAAGAGGAGGGACCCGCTGTGCTGGGCAGGAGGGGACAGGGAGGGGGAGGGGCCATGACCCCTGGGGACAGGCTGGACCTGCACAGCCAGGCACCAAGGAGCTGGGGGTGGCCAGAGGGGGTGGACTGCTGTCGGGCCAGGTGAGCAGAAAGAGCAGGCTGGCGGCCCCGCCTGGCCCTTCCTCTGGGCACTGCCCCCCTCCCGTCCTTGCTGGTGTCAGGGGTTTGCGGCTCTTCCTGCAGTTTCGGTCCTGCGCCTGCAGATTCGGTCCTGTGCCTGCCGAGTTTCCCAGCTCCCAGCTTGCAGCGTGTGCACATCCTTGGAGCCGCTGGTTTGTACAAGTTTCCGTTTTAACAAACTGTGTGGGCGTGTCTTCAGTTTGACGCAATAGGAGAGCCTCTCCGCCCCTTGAGCTTCAGCTCTTGCCAAGCACTTGGGAGCCCCCTCTCTGTGCCCTCTTCTCAGCTCCCCTTCCCGGGGCCCACGGGCACCTCCAGCAGCAGAGCCGGGAGCTGGGCCCCTTCCTTCCGGCCCCCTGCCCACGCCACCCCCCCCACCGTTTTCTCTGTCCCTGCGCTTGGCCCGTGAGTCTCCGCCCTTGGCTGGGACAGGAGTGAGCTCGCAGACCTGAGAAACAGGGCAGAGGCCCGCAGGCCCTGGCAGGGGCTCCATCGGGTGCGTGGCCCCCTGCTCAGGCGGGGCTCAGAGGGACGAGCCCCCAGAGGCCCTGCCCTCGCGGCCGTGAAATCACAAACCTCCTGATCGTGCTCTGCTCCGAGACTGCCAAGCCCTCGCCTCCAGCGAAGGCGCCAAGGTGGGCGTCAGTTTCTCGGACCCAACGTGATTTCAGCCAGTTTCACGCATCTTCCTGCCTCAGTGATCGCAGCCCCGGGAACGAAGTTTGTGGAAACAAAACGTGTCCTAGCAGACTCCACCGAGCTTAGCGTGCCATCCGCCGGAACCCACACACCGTGGGAACAGGGAGCTCCGCGGGGAGAGGGTCTCGTTTCAGAACGGGGTTCCCTTGGGAGCTCCCCAGAACAGCCACTTTCCTAATGCGCTTTTAATGTGCTTCCACACTCAAATTACTCACACGCGGGCGGCCACCTCGGGTCTGCACGGCGAGGCAGTGGGCGCCGAGCCCGCTCTGGGCCAGCGTAGAGAACCGCTGCTTGGGGGAATTGCGGTGGGGGGTCGTAAAGGCCCCCCGGGAGGTGAGGGGCGGGGGGGGGGAGGTTGTGAGCCCGGAAGGGGCCCGGCCGCCCACAAGTCCTGGTGGGGGCGATATGGGATCTGCCGGCGCTTTGGGTTTGCCAGGGAGCTCCAGGGGTTTCCAGGGAAGCTGGCACAGGTGCCGGGGCGGCAGGTATGTGTGGGGGAGGGTGACGTCGGAGGACAGGCTTGGTTGGCCGCAGAGAGCCAAGGACTTTGCGCCAGCCCAAGGAAGGAGGCCACGGGGCGTGGGGAGCAGGGTATCCCCCCAGAGTTGTGTTCGATGAGACAGAGCTGGGCCTGGAAGGCAGAAGGCTGGGGCGTCCATGGGTGTCCCAGGGCAGCGGCCCAGCCCACGTGGCTCACGCTGTGCCTGCTGCCCCGGGGGCTTGGCTTTCTTGCACCGGTCATCGGGATAAAGTAGGGCCCGGCCTGCCAGGACGGGGCTCTGCAGGTGAGCTGCTGACGGGCTCCCCTTTCGATGCTTCTACAGTTGGGAGTTCAAGCTGCTCCCTGTGTTGGTGTCAGCTCTCCGGGGAGCTCGGGGCGCCCCTGGCGGGAGTGCCAGAATCTGGTGCCTCCCCGCACTGGGCCTGGCTATCTCTGCCTGGCCCAGAGGCTACTCGTAATGTGGGCCGCACCCCGAGACGTTTGGCGTGAGCCACGCCCCTGTGACGCAGACGCATGACGTGAACAGCTCCTCGTGATATCTGACGTGGCTGCGCCCCGTGTGACGCATGACGTATGACGTGCTGCGCCCCATATGATGTGGGCGGGGGCAGCACCCTATAGCGCACTCTACACCCCGCCTTTGAACAAGTACGGCTTCCCTGGCTGCTTGGCGTTGAGTTCATCCCGCTAGCTCTCTGGACCTCAGTTTCCCCATATGAAGCGGGGACGCCATTCTCATCGGGCCCGTGGGGATCCTGAGGACTCGAGTCAGATGGAAGTGGGGACCTCCTGGCGAGCTCGCTGCCGTCTGGGGCGAGTCAGGCTGGCCCTCCTCGGCCTCCCAAGGGGGTGCGCTGTGCCCCTGGGATCGCCTGAACAAATCAGCACGAACTGGGCGGCTTAAATCTGCTCTGGAGGTTCCAGACTGGCCGGCTCTTCCTCCCAAACAAGTGAGCAGCAGAGACCAGGAGGGACAGAGGCTCCCTGGCTCCCCAGGGAAACGGGTCTCCCTAGCAAATCGAAGCGTCTTGCCCGCTTCCAACCCCACCAGCTCACGGAGACCCAGCTGCACCGCCCAGCGCGTGGCCGCTGTGACTGCGTCTCTGGCCGCCGTGAAAAGCAGCATCTGCTGTCGCCCAAGACCGAGGGGTGTTCTCGGGGGCCTGCGCCGGGCAGTGTGTGCAGCGTGCCCGAGAGCCGCTCTCCCCGCGGCGCCCACCCCCGGACAGTCCCAGGCTCACCTGAGGTGGTGAAAACCTTCTGTTTCCACTTGGGAAATTCGCAGGACACGGACAGAACGGACCTTCCAGAGCAACGCCGCTCCTTCTCCTGGCTGAACCGAGAGCTCTGGCGTGGAGCACGGCTAAGAAAGCTTTGGTCGCGGTTCCCGTAAAACCCAGGCAGGTGGGAGACCCCGCCCCCGGGTGCCAGGTGAGGCCCACGGTGTCTGCCAGGTGAGCACCTGCCGAGGTTCTGGGGACACAGACCTTGCCAGTGCCTGAAGACACAAAGCCTCAGTGGGGGGACACGGGTGGGGGTGGCCTGGCCTTCCTGCTCTGCTGCCCTGACTTCAGCTCCCACCCTCACTGGACCTACGGAGACCCCCCAGCAGCCCCCTCCCCCCAAAAGGAAGTGGAGCCAGCATTGGAATGCGTCTCCATCAATTACCAGCCGCTGCCCCGGCCAGCTCCACTGGCCCAGGTTCACCCACCATGGGGGCCTGGTCTCTGTGGGCCCAAGGGTGAGACTGGGCTGGGCTCGGGGGTGGCCAGACCCCAGATCCCCCACCCTGCTCGCTTGGAGCCAGTGCCAGCACCCCAGGGTGTCAGGGGCCTGGGTGGGGAGAAACATGATAATCCCAGGCTCCCCACTTCCCAGAAGTACCGAGAACTTCTGGCAAAGATCAGCACACTGTTGTCTTGGGGTGCTCATCCTCAGGGGGGCAGGGGCCCGGTTAGGAGATAGCCGGTCAGCTTGCCCCCCGCCCCCTGAGACTGGTCCAGCCCCTGATCCCAAGAGCTGCCCAGCTGCAGAGCCCACGAGGGCCCCTGGGCGCATGTCCAAGCAGCGAAGCCGTGAGGTGGCGCCCTCTGCCAGCTCCACCATGTGACCTCGGCCAGCGACTTCTTCCAACCTCAGGCCCACGTCCCTAAAGTTAAGGTGAGGTGCCTGAGCCGTGGGAGGGCGTAGGGGTGATGGGACAAGTCTGAGCCCTCGCCCGCCAGGCAGGGCACTGGGTGTTTGTGAAGCTCCTGAATTGGGGTCTGGGATGCGTCTGCTGCCTCCTCGGGGCTCCCCTCCTGCCCTCCCTGCCTCCTTTCACGCCTGCCTTGGAACTTTACTTCGCCAGCTTGTGAAACAAGCCGAAGTGACCTTTAATAAAACACATATAACTGCTAAAGTGGGGTCAGAGCAGCCGGCGTCACCGGGAGGGGTGGCGGGCAGTGTCGCCTTCCCAAGAGCAGGGACAGTCCCTGAAGGCCGCCGGGCAGGCCCGTCCCCTTGGTGTGGGCAGGGGGCCGGGGGGGCTGCTCAGGGAGAGTTCCAGAGCCGGGAGGCTTCAGGATCCTTCAGCTCCTCCCATGCACCCTTCTGTTTCCAGATGGGGAAACTGAGTCCCGCTCATGCGTGGGGGCGTCAGCAGCCTCAGCCCCAGAGGCTCTGGCTGGACTCGGGGCTTCCTACATCTGGGCTTGACCGCTGCACCTCAATTTGCTCATTGTAAATGGGCATAATGTGGCTGTCCACGGTGATGACGATGAGGCAAACAGATAATGGATGGATTCACCCTGTGGACGCGGGGCTGGGACCTTCCGGGGCCCTTCCTTCCGGGGCCTCTGCCGCAGTCCAGTCTACCTCTCTGTCCCCCCGGAGGCTGCTGAGGCAGAGGCAGAGGCCCCTAAAGGGGACGCTGAGGCAGTGAGGCTGCGTGTGAACTCGGCATTCTGCGGGAGGCTCCATTGCATGTCATGTGCTCTCAACAGAAAAGGAAAACATTGAATTAGAAGAATGAAAATTAAATTAAAAAATTAGGGAGACGCTTGGAGGTCAAGTTCACTGCCTCGGGGTGGAGGGGGCTCTCGGTGCGCCAGCTCCATGCCCATCCCACACAGCTTCTGACACTGTTTACGGGGGCAGTAAGAAAATTGGGGACAGACAAAACAACCCCCAAAAGGCTTTTTGACCCTGGACTTAGAACGATGCCAGGAGAGATCCCCATTAAGAGAGGTGGCGGGATGGGGTGGGGGTAGAAGCGCCCCAGCTTTGGAATCGACTCACCCCCAACTCTGGCCCCCAGGGGACAGCCACCAGCTTCTGTGGGCTTCTCAGATGCCCCTTAGAAAAAGTGGGCACCAGCTTCTGCCTCTTGGGGGCGGGAGGCACGAGGCTCGCCTGGGCAGTGGTGGCGAGGTGAAACTGCCCGCTGGCAGGCGCTGGCCGAGGGGGGACTAGTGCTGTGGCCTCTGCCTCGACCCCCCACCCAGACTCAGCCTCCCAGCTGTCTTGCCTGTGCTGCAGGGACTCAGGAGCGGTTTGGTCTCCAGTGGACTGCTCCCCACCCGTGGCCTGGAAGCTGCGCCCCACTCCAGCCACCGTACCCGGGTGAGCAGTTCAGAGGAGCCGGCGGACGTGAGACCCCGGCAGGGCGCCTGAGACTTCCGGATGCCTCTGTTTGTGATACAGACATTAACCCGAGCCCCTCAAGTCGGAGGACCTGGGGCCAGAGCTCTGGCACCCGCTGCCCTCTGACCTGGGCGAGGAGCTTCCACTGGGTTTTGGCTCAGCAGGGCTTCAGAGTCAGGCAGGAGAAGCGGTGTCTGGGCCACAGCTGGCCAGGCCAGGCTCGGGGCTCCTTGGAGGCTCCAGCCGCTGCCCCTCCCTCCCACAGAGCCTCGGCCCCAGGAGCCCCTGCTTGCTGCCGTTATGGGGCAGGTGTTTTGCCTGGGGCTGCAGAAGGTGGGGGTGGCCAGAGAGCAGGTTAGCAACATAAGGCAAGTTCGTGGCCGGCAGGCCACCTGTGGAAGACTCAGCCTGGGTGGAGAACCAAGAACCAGAGCAGGTTGGTCTGCGTGCTGGGCCCAGGGTTTAGCCTGTGTCTATGCTTGATCAAGCGCAGTGAATGAATGAATGAATGAATGAATGAATGAAAACCGAGTGTCGGGCCTCCCTGGTGGCGCAGCGGTTAAGCACTGCACTGTAGAGCTGTTGGCAGCGCACGATGCGAGTTCGACCCCCGGCCGGGGAGAATCCCACATGGTGCGGCAGACCTCTCCTGCCTCGCCCGCTGCTCCCCTCAGCAGTGTATTTCTGATCTGCCTGTTCTGCTCCCCACTCTGTCTCTGGTGAAGCCTCTCGCCACTCCACACCTCTGGCCTGTACCCCAGCTTGTATGTATAAATAAATAAATTTTTATTTTTATTTTATTTTTTTTAAAGATTTATTTATGCATACAAGTTGGGGTACAGGCCAGAGGCGTGGTGTGGGGAGCGGCCGCACCCATAACATGGCGCCCGCTGTATGAGGAAGTAGATCCGGCAACCAGTAAACAAGAACATGGCGGACGCGTGCTCGCCACGTGATAGGCGCCCATCCGAGCGGTGCGCGCGTGATCAGCCCACTGATTGGCCTAGAAAAGGTTCCGCTTTCTTTCTTATTGGTTCAGCATACATATATATACATGTCTGATATACGCAATAAAGAAGAAGCTTCTTGAAGATTACCTCGGTGTCGTGTCTGTTCCTGCCGGACGGGAGCAAGCGCGCGACAGCGTGGGGCGGCGAGAGGGTTCACCAGAGACAGAGTGGGGAGCAGAACAGGCAGATCAGAAACACACTGCTGAGGGGAGCAGCGGGCGAAGCAGGAGAGGTCTGCCGCACCATGTGGGAATCTCCCCGGCCGGGCATTGAACTTGCGTCGCCGCTGGCTGCCGACAGTTCCACAGCGCAGCGCTTAACCACTGCGTCACCAGCGAGGCCCTAACTAAATAAATCTTTAAAAAAAAAAAGAAAACGAAAACCGAGTGTCCACTGAACCTCAAAATGCAGCTGGCCATCTCTGAGAGTTTCTGAGAAGCTGTTAAGGCTGAATTGTGCCCCTCAAATTCATGTGTTGTTCCCCCCAAATTCACATGCTGGAGCCCTGCCCTCTGGTGTCTCAGAATGGGGCCTTGTGTGGAGTAGGGTCAGGACAGAGGGCAGTGACAAGACTGTGTCACTAGGGCTGGCCCTATGCTGGGGCCCGGGGCTGTAGAGTGGGGGGACCTGACCCCGGTACCATGCAGGCAGGAGGCCCTGCGAAGATGGAAGTGAGTGATGTGTGCTCATTTCTAACTGAAATCTGCAAAAGTGACAATACCCCAGACCCCCTCGCTCATGCTGCACTCACGTGCCACGAAGGGCACACCCTGCCTCCGGCACTAGCACGCACGGGCAGTGTCTGCCCACACCCCAACTGAGGGGTCGGTTCAGCCCAGGTGGGGGAGAAAACAATTACCTGTGGTGGGAGACCGGATGCCCCCCAGGCCTAGGGAGCGCTGGGTGGTGGGTCAGCAGAGGGAGGAGCAAAAACTTGATGTGGAGAAATCAGGGAAAGCTTCCTGGAAAGGGTGGCATTTGAAAGTGAACCTTGGAAGATGAAGAGTTTTTAAAGGTGAGCCGTGAGGGGGACGGGGTGGGGGGCACAGCGGGCACAGGGCAGGGGCTGGGAGGCCAGGAGGAGAAGCATCTGCCACAGGCCACGGTACTCCTGTCTCTGTGGCTGGAAAACGAGCTCCATTTTCCACTCCCCGCGAGCAAAGAGCACCCAGCCCTCCCCTCCCCTCTGGCTTTATGACTCTGGGGAATGAAGTAACCTCAGAGAGGGGTACCCTCCTCACTAGAACCCAAACTGATTCACAGGAACTTGCAAGTGGCACTTGAAGGTGTCTGCGGGGATTCCTGCCTCCGCCAGCATCTGCCTAGCCTGTGTGGTCACAGACATCCACGCTGCCTCTCTGTTGATTTAATTACCTGCATGGCTGATGGAATTGTTGTGAGTTTTTACCAAAAGCCAGTGACATTTACAGAGATTACCAGAGGAATCTTCTCTCCCGCGTTCTCTCCCTCTCTGGCTCACAGAATGCCAGCCCCCCCAGGAAGTCCACTTCAGCAGGCTCGTGTCTCGGCCACGAATCAGAGGGACGCCTCCTGAGGTGGGCTGAGCCCAGAGTGGAGAGAGCCAGGGCAGCTGGGGCACCCAGAGTCAGCCTTTTGTTTTGCGTTTGGGGAGCCCTGCTTCTGGGTGCTGCTGGACCAAGTGGGTCAGCACGGCTGAGAGCGTGTGTGCTTTACCCAGATAACACAAGTTAACCAGCAACCCCTCACCAAGTACTTCTTAAAGTCTAGGTGAGGGGGTGGGGTTGAGCAGCCGCCAGTGTTTGGGGATTCCTAGCCACAAACACTAAATCATTTGCAGCAAATGCCCTAACAGAGGTCAAGACAACATTGGGGTCTCCATCTGAAAAAAATTCTGGTAACTTCTGAACTAGAAGTAACGTGGCATGCTGGCATATGTATAGGGGGCATTTGCGGCTCGTGTGTGCCTGGGTCTGTTCTGTGCCACGGGGGCATGCAGTTATACCGAGGTAAGGAGAAAGGCTCACTCCGACGTAAGACCGCACCTTTCTCCCAGCACCTTTCAAGGGGGTGCCGCCAGCAGGCCGCAAACACTCCATGTCCGACCTTAACCCAGCAGGATGGCAACTGCGACAGGCGGGCAGCTGTGCCGGCGCCTGCTGGCTGAGCGCTGGGAGTTCTGAAACGCGATCTGCACATAATTGTTTTATGTCACATTGACCCGGCATGTTTACGATTTTAACAACACTCTTTAAAAGTCCAGTGACATCTGTTGAGAGTTTAATTGTGAGTGTAAAAAAAAATCATTAAAGGAACAGCCAAGAGATCAATTTTCATACTGTTTAAACAACACGGTGGCCGTCGGCGGTGAGGAGCTGGCGACAGGACTAATATCCTCTCCCAAGTCGCAGCGCTAGTGTGCCGGAAGGCAGGGGGCGAGGAGAGCGGGAGGAGGACGGAGGGGAAGAGGGAGAAGGGGAGCGAGGGGACAGCTAGGCAGAGGAGAAAAGAAACGAGAACATGAAACATTTTTCCTGCCGTCGGGAATATCTTTAACCCCAGCCCGCGGCTGGGCAGCCGGCGGAGAGGGATCGGGGCGCCCCTCTTCCTTGGGTTTGCATTGGGGGGAGAAGCAGGACAGCATGGGGCCCCCCCCACTTGGACCGCAGGGCTGGAGCGACCCCCGAGCCGCGGGCCGGCGAGTTTGCGCCCCTGTGCGCCGCCACTTTTGTTCTCCGCTCCGGGCGCCCGGCCGCGGCGGCGGCAGTGCGCACGCGCGGGGGGGGCGGGGCGGGGCGGGCGGCGGGCTCCGGCACCGCCCCCCGCCGCCCCGGCCCGCTCCATCCGGGCACTGCCGAATTAGCATCGGGCCGAGGCACAACTTTGCTGAGGCCCAGAGAGATCCAGGCGCGCGCGCCGGAGGAAATATAGTCCCTGCCGGCCGGCCGCTCGCGCGGGAGGCGGCGGCGGCTGGGCGAGCGCGCGCGGGGCTGCGCGGGGCTCCCGGCGCCTGGGGGCCATGCGCCGGGCCGCGCAGGCAGCCCGGGCATCCGGCGCAACTTGCCGGACAGACTGAGGAGTTGGGGCGTCCGCGGGCTCGGCACCGCGGCGCCCGGCTGCCTTCCTCCCCCCTAGCAAACCCTCCTATCTCCCTTTCGGTCGTGGAGAAGGGGGCTCCTGTCGGTCCCCCATTCCTGGGAGGCCCGGTCCATCCCCCCCCGCTCCCGCCCCAGCGGAGCCGCGCAACTTCCCGGGAGCCCCGGCCAAAGTGAGCGCAAAGTGCTGCCCAAGTTGCCGGAATGGAGCTGCAGAGCCGGCCCGAGGCGCTCGCGGTGGAACTCGCGCGCCACCAGGTAAGCGACGGGGACCCCGGGCCGGGGGTGGGGACTCCAGAGGACCCGAGCCCCGCATCTCCTTCTTCGGCGCAGGGTCTGCGTGGATGGAGGTGCCGGGAGTGGGCCTGTCCCAGGGAAGGAGGGAAGATGTCCACGCACAGACGCTCCCCCTCTGTCCTCTCGTGCAATCTAGCGCAGTTTGGAGGATCGGGGGACTCGTGGGACCCGAAAACGGCGTCTTCTTTTTCCCGACGCCGGATCTGCAGGATTGAGGGTGTGTGTGGGGCCCTTCCTCAGCCTGCCACGGGGTGTGTGTGTGTGTGAGTTCGTGCACCGCCCCCCCCGCACCCCCGTGCAAACCCGCACAGTTTGCAAAAGTAGTTTTGGTGATTGTTGCTTGGGCGAGCGGTGGCGTGGCGGCCGGGAGCCTGAGCGGTATTGCGGCGTGCGCGTGTGTGTGTGTGTTGGGGAGATTAGGACGCGACTTGAATATTTATGAGCTTTGCTCGACACGGACTCGCCGTGTTTACTTGGCTCTTTGTTCCTCCCCCCTCCCCCGGCACACACTCACACTCACTCGCACACGCACCCCGGCCTGCAAACTTGCACGGCTCGGGGCGCGCCGCCGGGTGGCCTCGGCCCCCCGCCCCGCCCCGCGAGCTGCCCCGATGAGGCGGCAGCCACAGGTAAGCGGCCGCGCGTGCGGGACGCGGCCCCGGGAACTTGGGGCGCGCTGCTGGCGGCCCGACCCGCGGGCTGCCGGCCTGGGGTCTGCAGCCGCGGAGCTCCGGGCACACTGGACCCCCGGGCAGCCTCACTGAGCCCGCTCCTCTGTGTTTCCACAGAACGGCGATCTCAAGAAGCAGCTCCACGAAAGGCAGCCTCGGATCGCCGCGCTCAGCGACAAACAAGTAAGCGGGTTGTCGCTTCCCCCACCCCGCCCGGGCTGGGGAGGAAGGGTGGCCGGCACTTTGGCAGCACCCTAAAAAGTGCCGGCCGCGGTGCTGCAAGCTCCGACTCCTAAGGGAGAATGTCTCCAACCCTCAAAGTTAGCCCCCTCCGGTTTCTGGGAAGAAAGAGCCGGGTTTTTGGAGGCGAGGGGGGAGAGCGAGGCAGTAGCCGAGAGAAGCTGCACTTAAAAGGCGGCGAGAAGCCCGGCGTCCATTTTGAGTTGGTGGACATGTTTTTGGAATGTAGAATTTTCCCCCAGCTTGGTGTCCCCCACTTCACGGGTTGAGGGGGGCGGTAATTCGGGGCTGGACATCAAACTCCTTGAAAGTGATTTCTGGATTCTATTGCCAATCTTATTTAAATAATCGGCCCCCTGGGCTCCCCCCTCCCCTCCACTTCGCCAGCATCACTTTTTATTCTTGGAACCTAACGCCAGCTCCCGGGGAACAAAAGAATGGCGCCCCCAGGACCCCCCATTTCTGCCCCAACTTTGGTCGCCGGGCGTTGGGTATCATTGGGACACACTAGAAGCTCCTCGCGGTGGGGGAACCGGCTACCGACCTCCCTCCCGGCCCCTCCGGGGAGGAAAAGTTGTCCATTGTGACTTAGTTGCGCTGAGCTCAGCGCTCGGGGTTTCAGCACCACGAACAGATGCCGCCGCCGGAGCGCGGCCGGCCGCGCGCCCCCGCCCCCTCCCTCCCCTGCCTCCGCGCCCCTCCCCCTCCGCTCTCCCCTCCCCGCGTCCGCATGCCCGCCCCTTCCCCGCGCCGCCCGGAGCTGAGAACTTTGAGCGGCGCAACCAATGGCGTTCTTGGCGCTCCGAGGCGGCGGGGGCGGGGGCGGCGGCGCCCCTCCTCTCGACCCCCTCCCCTCCCTGCGCCCGCCCCGGGCCCGCCCCCGCCCCGCCGCGCCCCCTGGCCATCGATCGCGCTTCCTTCGGAATGCCGGCCGCGGCCGTCTGCGCCAAACTTGGACAGCGCCCGCCCCCGCGCGCGCCCCGCCCGCGCGCGCCCCCCTCCCTGCGGGCTCGGTCGCAGATCCGGCCCTGTCTTCCTCCCCCAGCTCCCGGTCCGGGGGACCCGGTCAGCTGCCCCCTCCCCGGGGAAGCTTTCGGTGGGGGGGAGAGACCCGGAGGAGATTGCGGGGGTGGCGGCGACCCCGCGGAGAGCGCGAACTCGGCGGCGGGTCGGGTGTTCGTTCCGAGTCTTTAAAGTTGAAAAGTGGTGGGAGGAGGCGCGCGGAGGCGGCGGCTGGGGCTGCGGAAAGAAAGATGGCTGTTCCCGCGGGCCCGCGCCTGGTCGGGGGCGCCCGGCTGGACGGGAGGGTTGGGACGAATGCATTAACCCTTTTCTGTCGGTGCCGCGCCCCCCCTCCCCGGTGCGCGCGCCCGCCCGGCCCGCGCCCCCGTCCAGGAGTGGAACCTTCCATTCCCGCCGGAGGGGGGCCCGGCGCGCGGCCCCGGCGAAGTCGGGGAGTTCGAGCGGGGGAGGGGACCCAGGCCCGGCATTACCATTTTGATTGCTTTGATGCCATTTTTGGAGGGGGAGGGGTTGGAAGACCCTTCTCCGCTGAGCACAAAGATGTTTAATCACTGTGTAGAATCAAATCAGATACTTTCTCTAAAAAAAAAAAAAAATCCACCGCCGAATCGGGCACAGAGGGCGCCGAGGGCTACGAAGCTCTTTTTTTTTCCACTGGGTAAAACGGCAAGTTGTTGACTCCGGTGCCCCGAGCAGAAGATTTAAAAGAGACAGAGAATCCAGCAATCGCGGCTTTTATCGCAACAATGTCTCTTTATGTCGCGGCTGCGTGGCGGTAGTTCCACTGTTTGGAGTGGCTTTGCTTCCGTATTGTAGCAACTATTTCGAGGCTGTTTAAATTTTTATGATGATAGTAAATGAGCAGCTATTTATTATCTGTCATGCCGGAATTTAGATGAGCCGAGAAACACTGGAACCGCTGTCCGAGGCTGGCTTTGCCGCCGGGGAATGAGCGCTCTGCTGCGCCTGCCTCTGCCTTTAAATTGAACTCGAAGGATGCTTGCCATGGGCTCTACCTCCATCTTTGTGTGTGTGTGTGTGGTGTGTGTGTGTGCGTGCGCGCGTGTGCTTAAAAAAGAAAGAAAACAAGGAAAACTTTTGTTCTCTGGCCTTTTAACCATGTTTCTCTTTCAAATGACTCAAAATAACACTTGGTGACCAGCCTGGCCATCAGAACTTGTGTTTGTCATTGTGAGTGTGTTGTTTTTCCTTTTCCCTTTGTGGCATTTGATGTAACAAGGGCTCATAAAAGAGGGAGGGGAGGGGGGCTGAGGCCGTGGTGCCGCATGCTAATAAAGCCACTCTCTCTGGCGCTGGGGCCTGCGGGAGTCTCGCAGAGGTCACCTATGAAATGAGTTGGGTAGACTTAACATTTACTCCTCTCTCTCCTCGGGAGAGTCTGGGGGTGATTGGCAGCTGGGCTGGGAGGGTCACTGGTTGGGCTCTGGGAGGTGATGCTGGCTGCCCTGGGGCCTTGGTCACCCCAGCACCTGCCCAGGAGATGCTGAAATGTGGGAGCCGGGAGGAAGAACCAGTCTGTCCGAGTGCGTTTTTAACTCAAGATAAAATTAAAGGTAGCGTTCCTTTATAGATTGGCTTGGGGAAAGCTCACACCCCTCCACCTCCAGAGATGCGTTGTTGCTTCTCCTCGGAACACGGGATGGGAAGGTTCAGCTTCAGTGAAGAGCGCACGCGTGGATGACGCTGGGTCGGCGAGGAGGTGACCCCACGATCGCATCTCTTAGACACACAGTAGCCGCGGCGCGAGATCTCTGGCCTCCAGCCGTCAGCGTCCCATTCCTGCCCTTGGCGCTGGGCCTTTTCCGTTACTTCTAGAAACGTGGACATGTGTTTAAAGATGTTTATCGAGGATCATAGGAGTAGATCAGCTGTTTGGAAAGAAGTAGACAAATAAAAACTCTGGATAACTGTCGCCTTTCTCCTGCCGCCCTGGGACCGGGGACAGAACGGAAGCGTCTTGCCGCCAGACCTTGCTTTTTGCAAACAGTTCATATTTTTGCCTTAAAATTAAAAGGAGGTGTGGGGGACCAGGTGCAGCCCGCGCTGTGTCCAGCCCCAGGTGTGGCCACCTGGCTTCTGGATGGTGCCTCAGGTGCAGGACAGACCCCCCTTTAACATGAGACCGTGTGAAGATGCTATTAGTTGCTCCAGTGGTTTTACGCCGTGAACTTGCCGCACCTGCAGAGAGGCAGTAACATTTTTATCTAAATCGTCAAGCAACAAGCGCTTCCGTGTAAATAACAGGCCCATCGTCACCACGCGGTCACCTCCCTCTTTGGAGTCTCACCACCTGATGGGGCTTCTCCAGACCTGAAGGCCGCCCTGTCCTCTGTGTAAACAGCAGTCCATACTGGTGTGTGCGGGTGGGAGCGCCTGCCTGGAGGTGAACTTGGGGTCTCGTGGGCTGCTCCATCCCTTGATTTGATAGACTCTGAGTTCCGAGGGGCTGTCCTCGAGTGCAGCGTGAAAATATGTCTTCCTGAAAGGTATTATGTATGGGGCACCAGGGGCGCGGGCCTGTCGGGCTGTAACTCACTCAGCATGTGGCTGCAGTGGGGCTCCACCTGACGCGTGTCCATCGGGCCACAAAGCGGGGGGATCGGCTCCCACGCTCCCCTCCCACAGCTCCTTCAGGAGGACAGATTGTGTTCGCCCTGATGTAGGTTTCAAGCGCGCATTCTTAGAAAGGTGTCATTTCACGTCAAAACAGATGCATCTCCGCAAGGTGCGGTTCCCAGTCTGCAGAAGGAGGGAAGGAGCGTGGGGGGCGTGGGTGAGGCAGCAGCACCCCACTCCCACCTCCAGCCTAAGGTTCAGTCTTCCTGGAGTGCCACCTCCCCTCTGTCCTTCCATCACCTGACCCCCCACCCCAGCCTCCTGACGCACCTATGGAGAAGGCTTTGCTGCGGTATCGTTCACACAGCATGTAATTTCCCTGCCTGGGGTGCACAGGTAAATGGGTTTTCATAGATTCACAGGTTTTTGTAGCCGCCGCTACCATTAGTTTTAGAACATTTTCCTCTCAGTGGCACTTGCCACCTCCCCACAGCCTGAATGTTGAGTGGGCTGTTTGGACGTTGCTGCGTGGGCTCTCCTGGGTGGGCGCTGGACCCACCTCCGTCCCTGGGCGCTGTTTCCAGGTCCTTCTGGTGCTGGCTTCGTCCCTTTTGCGCGAGCAGCCGGTGCCAGGGCTGGGTGCTCGAGGGGCCCTCCTTTGGGGTTGTGGCCCAGGCACCTTGTCCACTCTGCTTCCTGCTCCGCTCATCGTCTGCCAGTGTCTGAAGACCCGAGGGTGATCACGCGCTCCCGAGCTGGTGCCCGCGAGGCGTCCCCTGCTGCCCTCACACCCGAGGGCCACGGAGCCACAGGCTGGCACTGCTGCCTGCACAGTCTCCACTGGGCCCCCACCTCCTTGCATGCTGCTCCCCAAACACCCGCACGCGTTCTGGTCCCTGCTGGGCGCAGTGCTCGCCGGCCTGTCTTGATCTTTTTGTGTCCATCTTTGCTGAGGTGTGAGCCCCAGGAAGCCCAGGGCTGCGTCTGCCCTGCCTTGTGTTCGGGGGGCTGATCCAGGTCTGTGGGTGAGTGACGGCACTGTAAAAGGATGGGCTTAGGGATACGCTCCGTGGTCTTAGGGGAGCACCTGGTCTGGCGTGGGTACGCAATAAGTGAGGGGTGTTTAAAATGGCCTCTTGGAAGGGGAGGGCACAAATGACTAAGGCCTGTACCCCCTGTCCTGGAGAGCTCACAAAGGAGTGAGCATGTTTCAAAGGAATTCCAGGGAAGTTCTGTGCAAACCAGGCTGTGGGAGCAACGGTGTCATTTCTGACCTGGAGAAGGAGGAGGGCTTCCTGGAGGAGGTGGGCAAATGGGTCCTCCGGGCACCTGGAGCTGGTGGCCAAATCCGTAAAGAGTAATGGCCGGAGAGAGCCTGCTGGTGTGGGCCAGTTTCCTGCAGTAAAGCCGTGAGTCGGGGGGAGGGAAGGGAGGTGTGCTGGGGCCAGTACAGGGAAAGCCTCAAGCAAGGACGGGGTCCGGGAGTGGGTGGGGTTCCACACCAGTGGGGAGGGTGCCTGAGGGGTGTCCGGCCACAGGTGCGCCTTCAGCATCTGTCACCTGCTTGGGAAGCCGACTGTGGAGGAGAGGCTGGACGTCTCCTGGGCGGTCCTGGGTGACCAGCACGTAGCCGGGAGGGCAGGGCCCGCTGAGTGACGCGCCTCTCCCTGCTGTCACCAGGGCTGTGAGCTGGCAAACTCTGGGGGCACTTCTGGGCGTGTCCAGAAGGTGACTCGGGTGACTCTGCTCAGCTGGTTTCATATACCAAAGTGTGTGCACATGTTTTGTGACTTATAATTAGTGATTTTATTTTAACTAATCATAAACGGTCACATAAGCATATTACTATATAGAGGTAAATACAGGTGAGGTCTGTGCGACAGACGTAAAATCCGCTGGGGATTCGCCCAGGACTGTGTCCATGACAGTGGGGGGAGGATTGTTTCTGCAGTTAGAAAACTGGTTACTATTCTTCTGCTAAAAAGGAACGCCTTGCTGAGGAAAGTGGTGACTGATATTCTCTTATTTCTGTAACATTTAGGAGAAAAAGAACAATTCTAGGTCGGTGCAGGTTTGAGATTCGAGCTCTTTCCTCCCGCCCCGTCCTTCCTGTGGTCGAGACGGTGCGGGTCTTGCGGCGTGATTGGGGTGTGGTCTGGCCACACATGGCACCCCAGAGACACATGCCCCCCCTTACCCAAGGGGAGAGCCCAAACTCGCCTTTGCCTGACACCGCCTGCTGGAACCCCTTGGGAGCAACTCCGTTGGGTTCCATAAACAACTAAGGTCCCTGCCTGTCGTGGGAGAGTTTCACACTTGCCCTTGGCCTTCGCCTGCCCACGCACCTGCAGGAAGACAGCTCTGCACAACCCCTTCAGTCACCAGCTCACCCCAACGGAGATCGGGTCACGTGCCAGGGGGTGCCCAGCCCTCCAGGGGATCCTATCACCTCTTAGACGTTTTTTCGGATAACCCCCCGGTGGGATGGGAAGAGGCTCCCTGGTTGAGGTCGGACAGCTTAAGTAGGCCCGCCGAGAGGGCCCCCTGCTTCAGCCTCTGCTGCTGCCCCCCGCATAGTTGAGTGTAACATGAGGTCACACAGGAGCAGAGACCTCACATCTCGACTCAGGGTTCACATCCCTGCTCCCCCGATCTGACGGAGTGACCTCGGCCTGGTTGTTTTGCCCTGAGTTCCCCATGGTAGCAGGCCCGCCCTGGCCTGGTGGCCGAGGTGGGAAGGGGTGCACCTGGAGAAGAGAAGGGCCCCGTGGAGCCAGGCGTCAGCACTGTTGCTGTCCCCCTCCGGGCCCCCTTGACGAAATAAGGGGCCCTGTGCCTGTCCCCGGTGGCGGCTGGCCGGGCCTTCTGCAGCGGCCCAAGGAGCTCGCTTTGGTGTTTTAGCGTCTTAAGACACCTGCTGACGGAACTGTACAGTTGATTTCAATTAACTTTGAATTTTTTCAATGAGATGACTCTGATAATAACTTTGGTAATCCCACGATGCCTCATTAGAGCGGCTGGCGACGGTGATTAGCCCCGTGACGTGCAGCTTCCTCCTCCCACGCCTTTGTTCGGGAGCCGAAGCTCGGGCTCCCTGCCCGTCTCACGCCACGGAGGCTCGAGGTGGCTGAGGTGGCTGCGGTGGCTGCGGTGGCCGCAGTGGCCGAGGTCCAGGCCTCCCTGCGCTGTGGGCCTCTTCCCTGGCGCTGGGGCGCTCTGGTCACACAGGCAGCCTCAGGAGCCCTGGGAGTTTATTGGCCCAGCCCCCAGGCCCTTGCCCAGACTCAGGAGGGAGAGAGGCAGGATCCAGAGGAGACACAGCCCCGCGCCCAGCTCCCCACACCGCTGGGAGGGGACAGTGTCTTGGGAGTCCACTCTGGGTTTGCTTTCCTTTCCAGGAATGCCTCCCGAGGGGCTCGTCCGCGAGAGGCCGGTCAGGCAGAGGCTGAGGTGGGCAGAGTGGCGGGTGACCTTCCCCCTGGCTGTGGACCGCAATGCCTGGCACAGCAGATCGCAGCCGGATGAGCCCCCCGGCCCGGAGCGTGTGGGGGTGGAAGGAGGCGCATCCCGGTCCAGAGCCCAGAGGAGCCCAGCACGGGAGCAGGCATCTCCTGTGGCTCCATCCGGACTTGGGGCTCCCTCACAGGCCCTTTGGGGAGACCTGCTCTTCTCACCTTCTCCAGGCCGAAGCCCAGGAGGGCCAGTGGCTGGTTGGTGTCACGTGACCACAGTCCAGTTCCGGGTCTTGTGGCTTCGTGGTCTTAGCCCCTCGCTGCTGCCGAGTGTGTGGGGACGGGCGGCACTTCCTGCCTCGGGGTGCAGTTTGGCGCCTGGGGGTTCAGGTCAGAGAAGAAGCAGTTTGTGTCCGAGACGACTGGACGGATGAGTGACAGTGTGTGGGAATTTTACTCTCACGTCGAAGGTTTCGGACTTGAGGCCTGGGCCAGTGTCCGGCTCCTAGGGGGCCTCTGCTGGCCGGCCCCACGGTGGGGAGTGTGCTCCTTCCTGCTCCTGACAGACCTGACCCCACCCCACCCCTGTCTGGGCTGCTCTTCCTCCCCCCCCTCCTCCTCCTCTTCCTCTCCCTCCTTCCCGCTTTCTTCCTTTAAGGTGGGGCATCTCCTCACTTGAAGCGGCCTCCATTCCTTAAGAATCTTTCTCCGTTACTTATTGCTTGGTGAGGCGCAGTTCAGAGCTGCAAGAAATCGCTGACACAGCTGCCTCCCGCCCGCACGGGCTGCCCCAGCCCCAGCCCGTCAGCGCTGCTCCTGCTTTGCCTGGGCAGGCGCCTGCGCTGGTCTGTGGTCCAGCTGCCGGGCAGCAGAAGGGGCACACCAGGGACTTCAGTTCTTCCCTGTTGAGGGGGCAATGGCGCCCTCTGCCCCAGGAGGAGGAGGAGAAGCTGGCTGCCGCCTCTCAGGTGGCCCCCAGGGCTCATGAGGACAGCGGGACCCCGACAGCGGCGAGCCGCTGAGTTGAGGGGGGCTGTTACCAAGATTTCTCCCTTAACACCAATGCACGGGGCAGAAAGCTGTGGTGACCCAGACCCGGCGCTGCTGAGGTGGGGAGCCCCGCACAGCTGAGGCTCTTTGTTCAGATGGCGGCCTCGGGGCCACTGACTGTGCAGACTGGTGTGTCCGCGGCCGGATGGGGCCTGAGCGCGAGGGTTGGTGGAAAGTGAGTCAGGCGCCCCCCCTCGGCGCACGGTCCAGAGCTTAGGATGTGAGACCCCCGGGGGGAGCCGAGCCCGAGTGGAGGTGAGTGGGCACCCAGGACGCTGCACCGAGGCTCCTGCCTGAGCCCACCCCCTTGGCAGGCCCTGCGCTCTGAGGCGGTTCCGCTCGGTTCCCTGGTCTTCCGGAACCCACATGCCCAGGGGCATGTCGCCGTGTGAGGCGCTGGGTTCCTGCACAGCAGCCCCCGGGACGGACCCCCGCGCAGTTCCCAGACCTGTCGTGGGCTTTTGGGGCCGGGGACTTCATCTGCGGAGGCGGGCGGTGCATTCTGGAAGTGGTTGTTCCATGGGACAGGTAAGTTCCAGAAAGATGGTCCAGGAGGAGCCCCCAGCAGGCCTGGCCTCCCAGTGCCCTCGGGGGTGGACTCCTGGGCTTCTTTGGGAAGTGAAGGGGTGGGGTGGTCCCAGGGGAAAAGCCTCTGCCTGGTGCTCTCCAGGGGAGGCGGCAGAACTTCTCTCCAAACCGAAGGTGGAGGGGGCCTTGGGGCCTCCGGGGGGACACCCGCATGCTGCCCCCCCACCCCCGCGACGCTGTCCAGGATTTGGGGAGAGACTTTCTGCCCCAGGAAAGAGACAAGGCAAGGCTGGGCAGGGAGACAGGAAGAAAGAGACGTGTTTCTCTTCGATGTCGTTCAGGCAGAGAGCCAATCTGCACATGTAAATGAACCTGCAAATGCAATTAAAAATATATACATATTAGAGACTTCTAGCCAGAATTTAATGCGAGCCGAGCACGGTGACAGGCGCGTCACCTACAATCAGGGCTGTGACTCCGCTCCGTGATTAACACGTCTTGCCGGTAATAACCGCACAAGATCAGCCCGGAGTCGCTTCTTCACCTCCGCCCTGACAGTGCCGCGCAGGAGAGCTTTCCGTGTCTGTGGCCCTGGGTCCTCCAGCCGCGCTGCCCAGGGCACACGTGCTCGGGATGGCCGGTCCGAGGCAGCGACAGTGGGCTCCCTGTGCACAGGGCAGCGGGCCTGGACACGCGCCGCAGGTGCCACAGTGCCGGGGTGCAGGCTCCACTGCAGGAAGGCTGCCGGGAGCCCCTGGTGACCCACGTCTCGTGCGTGAGGTGGACACAGGGCCTGGGTGTCCAGTGCAGGGCGCTAGAGGGAAAGGGGTGCCCTGAGCCCAGTTGTGTGTCTTCTAGGGTGTGCTCCAAGCTGGTAGCCAGTGTGTGTGCTGAGAGGGGGCGTGCCCGAGCTGTGCTGTTCAGCCCCTGCCTACTGGTGCAGCGTCATGCGGGCTTGGGGAGGTAGCAGCGAGCGGAGGAGGCCCTGGGACCTGCTCACTGTCTCAGGTGACCGAGGAGAAAGGCAACAAACTTTGGAGCAGGTTAGGGGATAACCGCTGCACCGGTCACAGGGAGAGCAGGGTAAGGGCTGTGTTGCATGTGTGTGCGTGCGTGTGCGTGTGCGTGTGCGTGTGTGTGTGTGTGTGTGTGTGTGTGGTAGAGGACTGTTTTAAATGGCCTCCTTGAGCAGGCCACCTTGGAGCAGAGGCCTGCAGAGCTTGACGTGTGAGCCACTCAACTGTAGGAAGAGTGTCGGGGCAGAGGGAACAGCCTATGCAAAGGCCAGAGGTGGAGGTACCTGGTGTTTCAGCAGAGGCCAGAGTGGCTGGGTGGTGAGAGACCGGTGAGTTGGAGGGAGCTCAGGTGACTGAGGGGCTGGGGGTGGGGGGCGGTTGTCCTCCTGCTGTGCTGGGGCAGCCTGGAAGCTACCAGTGGCTGATTTTAGTTCCAATCTCAAGAGTGCCCTCTGAGATCCACGGGGATAGAACTGGTAGCTTTAGACCTTCGCCCACCCTGCCACCACCTAGTTAATTGGGGGAAGAAGGGCCAGGGCTCCAGGCATTCTGCCACCCTGAGACTGGCGCTTAGGGTTCTGCCTATCAGCGCCCAGGCTGAGACTGCAACGCAGGCCCCAAAGCCCTGCCAGGAGCTGGCGAGGCCGGGTGCAGGCAGCCACTGCTTTGGCATTCCAGGAGGGCACGAACCAGACTTTGCATGTTCCTGAGGGTCAGTTATGAGCAGTGCACTGGGGTCTTTTCTAGATGCTGTCCCCAGAAGGAACCCCCTGCGGGCAGGGCCCCCCACTCCTCTGGGGCCCGGCCTCCCTCCACCCTGCACCCTGACACAAGGCTCCTTCCTCCCCATTGTCCGGGGAGCTCAGGTAGAAGTCCCAGCCTCGCCTTCCTGGGCCCCACTGTGCTCCTTGGGTTATAATAGTTACTTTTTGCCTCCGTCCTCTCTCTGTCCCTCCTCAACATCCTGGTGGGCAGAGAGAGGAGCCCCAAATGTGGAGCTTCCTCTGGGCCCAGACCCCTTCACTGAAGATCCTACAAAGCTGCGGCTCTGTGGTGCTGCCGCCCTAGGGGAGACCTGGCCCCCAAGTTCTGCTGGGGACAGCAGTCCACCACGCCGGGGCCGGCTGAGCTTCTCGCCTGCGTCCATCCCGTTTAGATGAGTAAGTGGAACTCAAACATATTTCTGCAAATAAATCAGCCCTCGGCCCCCCTTGCTGGCCCCCTCACCAGCCTCACTGAAGTTATTTTATTAACGGGTTCTGCTGAGTGGGCTTGAACGGGGCCGCCACACTCAAATTGTGGATCTAATTATGAACACGAGGGACGGGACAAGCCAGCAGCCTTCCGCGGGGAAGTCTGGCAGCCTGGTCTAAAGTGTCCTTTAATGAACTTCTTTGGCACTTGTATCTTAGCAACACATTTTATTACATCCTGGTGCAGCTGGACTAGCTGCTCAGTAATTTATCCCCCCAGCTCCCCCGGCTCCCCCTACTCGTCTCTCCTGTGACTGCGGAGAGGCGCGGATGGCCCTGATTTCCCAAGGCTTTCCCCCATTTCCTCTCCTGCTTTGTGTAGTGAGTGGATGGACAAGGCTCGTGGGGCCTGGGAGCAGGGACCGGCTGGCTGGTGGGAGCCGGCGGAGAGAGCCGGTGTTGGGGCGCCCTGGGCTCCGTGCTGTGCGTGGCTGCCTGGTCAATGGGCTGATCCTCTCCCAGCTCCGGGCGTGGGTATTTTTGTCCAGAGTTCTTTCCTGTAATGACACTCATTTGGATGCGGCGGAAGTGGGGACATTTGCAGATCTTTCAGCGGCAGCAGCAGCTTGCAGCCGGGGACGGGGAAGCTTCGAGATGGAGTAGATGGGGGAGCGGTTGGCACAGGAAGGAGGCTCAGGCCCTGGCCCAGGACTTTGCCAGCTCCTCCCTGGCTGACCTGACGGTCACTTTCTCGTCCGTTCTGTGAGTTTCCTGGGCTGCTATAGCAGCTTCCTGCAAACTGGGCGGCTTAAGACAATGAAGCTGACTCACCGTTCTGGAGGCTGGAAGTGTCCAGAGTCACCATGTGTGCGGGGTGGTGGCCCCCCAGTGCTTCTCCCAGCTCCGGGCACTCCGGGCTTGTGGCTGCCGGACCCACCCCATCTCCGCCTCTTCATGCAGCCGCCTCCCTCTGTGTGTCCTCATGTTAGAAGGACCCAGTCGCTGGACCTAGGGCCCCCTGAATCCAGTGTGGCCTCAACTTATAAAGTTGCAAAGACCCACTTTCCAAATATGATGTTCTGCGTACACAGCAGACGTGCGTTTTGGAGGGATGTCGTTCCACCACGACAGACGTCTGCCAGCGGACGCCTCACACCTCCGTGAGGTTGGGATTCGGGGGTCCAAGGAGATGGAGGCTGGTGGGCGCCGCCCCGGCCCAGGCCCGCTGGCTCTCCTCGGTAAGCTTGTCCGGGCCTCAGCCAGAGCTGGGATGGAGAAGTTGCTGGAAGCTTGTGCACGGTGGGCAGAGGCTGGCTGTGTCTGGCTTTGGTCTGAACGTTTGAAATCCAGACCAGAGAATCTGGGTGCATCGGAGTCACGGTTTGTGGCTCTTGAAAGCGGAACCCGGTGCTGTGTGGTCTGGACAGCCGGTCAGTGATGGCCTCCCCGCCTTTCCTCTCCGCCCGCCCTCCGCCCGCCGAGGCCCCGCCCCCCGGAGCCTGCCATGCGCAGGTGCGCAGGTGCGCAGGTGCGCAGGTGGCTCATTCTCACGGGCCTGTTTTCTCACCTGCACAGTGGCCGTCACGAAGGACCCCACCGGTGAAGGATGAATCGTCCCTGGGGAAAGCCCGTTTGTAAATTGCACATTGTGATGTGTGGTGTGTGTCTGTGTGTGTGCCCATGGTGTGTCTGTGTGTTGTTCTAGAACTGCTGTCTCTCATCTCTCGGCTTGGCCTGCTCTGGCTGCAGGGTCACTCTGGGCTGCGGGGGAGTGGGTGGGTGGTGGAGCCCTACTCCAGGCACAGGTGGGAGAGCGTGCTGGGCTCCCCTTTAATTCTAGCAACTTTTAAAAAAAGATTTATTTATTGATGCATACAGGAACTGGGGTGTAGACCAGAAGTGTGGGGTGGTGAGAGGGTTCCCCAGAGACAGAGTGGGGAGCAGAACAGGCAGATCTACTGAAAGACACTGCTGAGGGGAGCAGCGGGGAGACAGGAGAGGTCTGCTGTGCCCTGTGGGAAGCTCCCTGGCCGGGGATCGAACTCGTGCTGCAGCGGCTCTGGATAGCCCCACAGTGCTGCACTTAACCCGCTGTGGCACCAGGGAGGCCCTACTTCTAGCAACTTTGACGCCTGTTCCTAACCCCTTTTTTGGAAAGAAGCTGAGGTTTGGAGGGGTGCAATTCCTCATCCAGGGATCGGCCCTGGAGCTGAAATGTGAACCCCGGTTGCTCTGGATCCCGATTGCCCCACTGCCTGTGTATCAGACTGTCTGCTAGCCAAGGGGGCACCCCAGCACGCTGCAGCGGGGGGTGGGGTACTGCACATGTCTGTGGAGTTTGGGATTGCACGGGCCCCCCTGTGCTGGCTGCTCTGTAGTCCTGGGCACTTTGGGGCCTGGTGGGCTGGCTGCAGTCAGGCTGAGTGTAAGGAAGTGGCACCCCCAGGCGCCTGTGAATAGGCTGCGACCTCTCTGAGTCAGCCTCTGCATCTGCAGGGTGGGGGAGGTCTGCTGTGGGCTGGGGGTGACTGTGAGGATGAAGGACAGACCGGGGAGTCGGCCGCGGGCCTGGAGGCTGTACGGGGCCGCGGGGTCGAGTGGGCCTTCCGCAGGTTGGGCCCACAGCGTGTCCAGGCCACAGCTGCCCCATCAGCTGTGTGTGGCCCTGGACAGAGTGGGGACCTGTGCACAGGGCAGGGAGGCTTGGGGCTCTTTTGGAGGTGCTGGCCAAAGGCCTGGAGCCGGCACAAACAGCTGGGCTTGAACCCTGGTCCTGCCGGCCATAGGCCCGGCTCAGAAGTTCCGCTCCTGGGTATCAGCTCACCCAAGGAGGAGGTGGCTGTCTGGGGCTGGGGTGCCAGGCTCAATCACCACCCAGTCAGTGCCAGCTGGCAGCGGGGCGGGTGGAGCAGGCCTGGGAGGGGCTACAGTCCCCCAGTTCCCAGACGCCGCTGGGAACCTGGGTCAGGCACCCCGAGGCTGCCCCAGGCCGCCGTGGCCTGGAGCCCGGACTGACCCCTGACCACCTGCAGGCACCAGACAGAGGGCAGGACTGGCCCGACTGTCCGGCAGTCCCTTCACCACCCGGCCTGCTTGTGCCAGCGTCCTGCAGGCTGGGTGCAGCCTTCTGCGGGTCCGTCCTGTCGGGGGCTCGCTGCCGCATGCTGTGCCAGTCCAGGCGCCTTGTCTTCACGGGGTCCCCTTGTTTGGAGGCTCATCCGTCGACCGTCTACTCACTGAGTGAGGCCTTTGGGTGACACACGATGGAGAGGGAGAGAGGCAGAGAGTTTGTCCGGGGGAAGCAGAGTGAAAGCCGGAGAAGCTCTAAAGCCCTGCAGTCGGCCCGGGAGGGTGTGTCCGGGCTGTGCTCTGGCTCAGGCACAGCGTTGCCAACGTTACCTTTAAAGACTGGGAGGCTCAGGTGGCACTTTTCTGGGCAAGTCCACCTTGTTTTGCGGTTACTTTGTGGCACTGGCTGTCGCTTAGTGGGTCTGGAAGCCGCCAGGTCGGCCCCTAGGATGTGGCTCCTACCCTCGGCGCCTGCGGTTCTGCTGGTGCCGGGGTGACGCTGAGGTCTGGAGGTTACATCGAAAGCAACTCGTGATGTTCCCTCAAATGTAAAAGTTGAAATGAAAAAGCGACAGGCTAAAGTGTCCTGCGCCTGTGAGGAGCTGGGTACACACGGACCTGTGGCAAGTGCGTCCTCTGACGTCATTGCTTCGTGTCCCACGTAACGTATTTTTAAACTCTCCGTGACTCTTTACTCTCAACTGTGAGATGTTCAGCTTTTGCAGACTCAGGCCCCGACTGACTTTCACTCAGGGTCCTCCAGGGCCTGCCCTTTCACCTTCTGCGTCTGTGTCTCCCAGGAGCTCTTGCCAGCAGATGGCGCCACCCCACGCTCGAGGAGCCAGAGGTCAGGCCACTGGGCCCAGGAGCATGTGTGACATGTGTCCTAAAAATTCTGGAGCCCTTAATGTAGTAGATCGGGGCTCTGGAGGAGGATAACCCTTCTCCTGGTCACCTGGCAAAATGGAAAGGTGTGTATGCCGTGTTCCTTCACCCTGACTGATCTTTCCCTCTGGGTGGTGATGATGGTGGTGGTGGTGATGGTGGTGATGGTGATGGTGGTGGTGGTGATG
>PVIJ01010616.1:0-59227 GCA_004024925.1 Scalopus aquaticus
AGAGGGAATCATACTCAGTGAAATAAGCCAAAAAGAAAAAGAAAAATATCGAATGGTTTCACTTATAACAGGACTATAGGGAGGCGGGGTGGGAGAGAGACACTCAGCGGTGGGGGAGGGAGGAGGGGAGGATAAGGGCACAAAATGGAAGAGAGGAGAATACAGGGGACCATAGAGATGGATCACGGGTGAATTGGTGGTGGGCTACCCAAGGGGAATACAAAATGTAAAAGACACAAATAACAATAAAAAAAAAAGAAAGAAGAAAAAGATAAAGCTAAAGGAACTAAACTTTACAACAAGATTTAAATAAGAGCAAAAATATCAAAAGATTTTTCATGTCATTGCTTCATGTATTTCTTTACACAATAAAGAATTAGCAATCAACTTCTTTGTGCTGGGCACATGCTCTGGTGCAGGGAGTAGTGGTCAGCAAGACAGTGTTTGTCCTCATAGAAAGACAATGATCAAACTTAATGGAAAGATAGTAAAAGTGAGTTTGGATGCAAGAGGGAATTGTCCTCTGTAGGGATCTCCAAAGAAACAATATTTGAGTAGAAGATTCAAATAAGAGGCAGGAGAAAGCCGCATAAGGCAGGTAAAGAAATCTCAAGTTGAAGGCCATAAAGTGGGGAAGAATTTGGAGTTTTGGAGGGTCATCAAGTAGTTCATGTGGGCAGATCCTAAGAAGCAAATTGCTGAGCCTAGGAGAGGAGATGGGGTAGGGGGCAGAAAAGCAGGCTATGCAGTTCTTATGGGTCATTTTAAGAACTTTGTCTTTACTCTGAGATGGTGAATGACTTGAGTTTTTGGCCTAGAATCATGGGATATTTGAAACATAAAAAAGAAATATCTTTGACTGGCACATGGAAGGAAGTTGGACTATACAGAGTAGCAAAGAATATGGAAAAAGAGAAGAATTAAGAGTCTATGAGATGAATCTAGAATAGTTGTATAAAGAATATTAACCAAGTAGCACTTAGAACATAGTGAGTACTCCACAAAGTGAACTACCGTCATTAGAATGTTAGCAGCATTGGTGCAAAGTTGATGAAATTAGGAAATATTTTAAAGAATGACCCCATAGAAATGTCTGATAGATTGAAAACGGATAAATAATCAGAGTAAGAGAGGCCAAAAATTGCTTTTAGGTTTTTCACAGGAGACACTGGATGAGTGATATAACCATTTACTGAAGGGTGGGGGAGGAGGTGAGGGAAATTCAAGGCACTATGAAGACCTATTTGATTATTATTCACAAAAAAAATCAGTTTCATATTAGAAAATAATACAAATACCTTATTAATATAACTACTTTAAAGGACATTAACATATATTATGTTATCCTCATCTCAATTTCCAGAAAGATGCAGAGACCAAAATCCTCTTGTATAGGTGAGAAAACTGAGTTTGAGGTAGGCATAAATGGCTTTGAAGTCTATAAATCAGCCAAGACACATTATCACAACACATCACACACTGGCAAATATTGACTATACTGCTGTATTCAACTGTTCTCTCTGGGGAAAAGATAATGATAAATTTTCCTTGAAGTTTACTGATGAGTAACTGTATATATAATGTGTTTGTACAGAGATGGGGGAATAGCCATAAATTACTTAGAATAGGTTGAGAAATGGATTGAAGGCTGAGGAATTGAAGCAATGAAGGTAATCAAAAGGAAACACAAATTGTTTCTTCCTGAAGTTTTTGAAATATAGAAGAAAAAATCTTAAGTAACAGACAAATGGAGACTTGATGATAAAAAGTAGCCTATATATTTTTTCTAGATTGTCTGCTGCATAATCAAGAGGGCAAATAATTTGATGAATACATAAAAATGGCAGATAGTTTTAGCTATTCCAGTAAGAAGGCTAATTTCAATAAGCAAAACAGTTATGTCAGCCAAGACCAGAAAGTCACCACATTAAAGTCAATTCACAAACTTGGGTGACTCAAGTCTGACTTTAATCAGTTCCTTTAACCTTTTTGAGTAAATCTTTTTCTATTACTCTGCTTGTTTTATAATTATTCATTAACAAAGACATAAATTGCAAACTTCTCACAGAAGAGCAAGATGCTTATGGTATATATATATATATATCTTTAACACCAGAACCTAGAATATCATCAAATATATAGTATTCACTCAATACATGAATATTGTGCTCAAAGTGGAATACCCACCTGAAAAGTTTTAACCTAATCTTTTAGCATAGGGAACCTATTTACTTATCCTCAGAGGAGCGATATGATTATTGTTCCAGAATATTTATATTTTTTCACTGCAAAATGGATTAAAATTGGAAGAAACTGGAGGCAGCAAGCCTTATTAGGTCTCAACTAGTTTCTTTTATTAAATATTTGACATACTGGGTAATGACCCAGAGAGGCAAAAAAAAAGGTCTGAGACTCATTAAAAATTTCAAGTCCAATATTCTTTTCACTATATAAAATTGTGACTTGTTGTTTGGAGTCTGTTGGTAACATTAATGCAAAACCTGGAAAAGCAATATCACCCTTCACACCTTATTCACTTTTCAAACTACAATAGGAAATTAACTAGGAATAACCTCACCCGGTCCAAGTTTATTTCCAAGGAAGCACTGGACATAAAATCATGTGAACTGTTCCTGAGTCTATTTCCACAGTAGTTTCTGGTTACATCCAAATCTAATAAGACTCAGTAATATGAAGAATCATAAAAATAAGTCAAATCTAAGAGTAATTACTAGAGAAGATAGTTGTAAACAGAGATCATTCACTCGAATGGAATTCTTTGAGTTAAGAAGACACACTTCTTAGGAGAAAATACTGGATCTAATCTCTCAGTACATCTGCTTGGTACCAAAAGACCATATTCTGCTCTGGATCACAGTAAGAATTCACCACACTTAACTATACACAAACCTTAACTCACCTTAATATTCTGATTGTAATTAGGTGAACCATCATGTGCTCTTTTCCTTGTTTTTAGAATAACTAAACCAGAACACAAGCTAGGTTTCAAATGCATTGAAGCAGGAAACGTGAAAATACTATTAAAAAAAATCAATACTCAATTTAAGTCCAACTATAATATAAATCAGGAATTTAAAAAATATATATATTTTTATTTTTCTACACACACACACATACACACACACACGCACACACACACACACACACACACACACAGAACCCTCCTACACTGCTGGCGGGAATACAAACTGGTCCAACCACTATGGAAAGCTGTATGGCGGTTCTTCAAATTGCTAAAAATGGAGCTTTCGTATGACCCAGTAAAACCACTTCTGGGAAACTAGCCAAAGGACACAAAAACATTAATCCAAAAAGATACATGCACACGTATGTTTATTGCAGCATTGTTCACAATAGCTAACATATGGAAACAACCCAGATGCCCGAAAATAGATGGTACATATACACAATGGAATACTATTCAGCATTCAAAAAAGATATAAACACATGCAATTTGCAGCAACATGGATGGAGCTAGAAGGGATCATGCTCAGAGAAATAAGGCAGAAAGAAAGAGAAAAATATCTAATGGTTTCACTTATAACAGGAATATAGAAGAATCAAATAAGAAAGAGACATTCAGCAAGGGAGGGGAGGATAAGGGCTCAAACAGGAGAAAAGAACACAAAGGGATTATGGTGATGGTTCACGGGTGAATCGCTGGTGAGTAATCTATGGGGAATACACAATAATGTAAAAGATATGAATAATAATAAAAATGCTATATATTAAATATATAAACACACACACACACACACACACACACACACACACACACACATTTTGACCTGGGGGATGAGTCTTGCAGGGCCTAACATGAAACCTGTGGAATGTGAGACCTGATATCTGCTTTTTATGAGCTTAAAATTTTCCTAGTAAAACAAAACACTCATACAAGAAACAAAAAAGACCATGGCTTGCTGACTACCAACTGGTTCAAGAAAAGAGTGTCTCAGAGCAGTTACTGGGGCTGGAGGATGCTGCCACCCAGTGGACACCATCTACTTTTAGTTTGGCCAAGTGTTCCATAAACCAAGTCAAAGCACCCTCCAGAAATTGCTGGAAGTAGGTTCTCAAGTTAGTCAAAGCTTCTTCTGTTAGGCCAGGAAGCTCTACAGATTTGTTTTTTATATAAAATACAATTTAAGAACCAGATTAGCTTCTCTCTTGATTATACCATCTCTATTTCATGAGACTGTTGAAAATTTCCAACTCTGTTATTAGCATCTGAAAGACCACAAGGCAGGATTGGCTATAAGATGTCAACACCTGGAAATCCTGTGAAAGGTCTTTGGGCTCCAAAAGCTGCCAAGAGCAGGCCAGTATCTTTACTTCAAATGACTACTAGGTGGGCCTTGAATCCAGCACTCAGGGGAGACTGAGAAGAAGCTGCCTCCCTTTGCCTGAGGCTTAGCCAGTGTCATTACTAGTAATAAATTCTGTCTTTCAGAAGGGACTGTAGGAAACGCAGTCCAGGTGGAATGCCACTGGGATAGCCTGTTGCACTACCTCTAGCACTGAGCTCAAGATACCAGCTGAATCTGACATGTGTTCTGGTCATCTTGTCTAAAATCCCTAGATGAAGAAAATATTGTCTACATTCCAGGCAAACCTAAGCTAACTTTTAGAGGAAAACAATGTTTGCATCTTCCAAGACTGTTATTATACAAACGTTCATGAAAAGATAGTTTAAAACAAAGAGCACCCACTGGCTTGCTTTGTAAAATGTACCGAAAAGCAAGAGATCCATAGAAAATTGTCTTCAGCATTAAGTAGCGGGAACTTAATATCATAACAATATTAATACATCATTTCTGGGTTCTCAAGTAAGTATCAATTTTAAAGCCAATTTCATCTATTTGGAGGGAGACCTATCAGCATTATATCATCAATTTAGTGTAGACAATTAGCATATGAGAGAGTGTTTTTTCTATAACTCAGCTCATTTATTGGTGGAAAAGAGAATTCAAACACTCCTGTGGAGCACAGTATTTGTAATAGACGCAGTCAGATGATGACAAGTTGCTCTTGATCTGGTGCCAAAGGGACAAAGGCATTAACAATGACCAGAGTGGTATACTAGGTGCTGTCAATTATATCTCTGATTCAGTTACAGTCACAATGTCTGTACTAGCTGGGGCTGGAGGGGGCATGCTAAATTAAATTGGTGATAGTCAACAGCACATTTTTAACTGGCCACACAGTGTTGGTTATACTGAGAAAATGCATCTTTCAACAAAATGGCTGTGCTGTCCAGAAGTCATTAATAAAAGCTATTTTCCTCAGGTAAAACTTCAATACCTGTGATATATTCAGCAGCATCTGCATTGGATAACAAGAGTCTGAACGTTCTACCTAAATGATTGTAATTACTTCCCTTCCTAATTTTTCTCTATTTCAAATCCAGTCAACTGAATACCTGACTCTTATTTCTCAAGAGAACCTGCTATTCAAGTGGTAGACTTAATGGAGCATATACAAATGTTGATTTATAAAGATCCACACCTGAAACTTACATGTTTTAATGCAATGTTACTTTAATATAAATTATTTTTAATAAATATAAACATTTTTATCTATCAATTTTTGACCCATCCTGTTGTACCTTAAATGGAGTATAAGGTTTTCTGTTTCACCTGCCTATGAGAAATCTGAAACTTATCCTGTTCTCTTTTTCCTTAAAGGAGGTCAACTCAGGATACTGGGATCTAGGGTTAGGTAGTGGAGGTTTGAAGGAGCACTTTTTTAAAAAAATGTTAAAACCCTTGACTTAGTTTCCCCAGTAGAAAAAGGTCCATCTGTAGGAAAAAAAATTGGTTCTACAGAGGTACCTTCTATTTCAACCAGCAGCAACTGCTTTGCTTGGATTACATTTTTTTCTGATTTAGAAAAGCATGTATTTTTATTCTGGACATTTTCTGGCACAAAATAATCAGAGATACCTGCATAAGACCTCCGAACTTGAACAACAAATTTAATGGAGTCCTCCAGAGTGGGGAATAAAGTGCGAGAAGATCGTAAAAATGATCAGTATCAGTTGTTCTCTTTGCTGCTCATCTGTCATGATAAGGAGTGCAATTCTGACATTACACAGCCAATATGAAGCAGCTCTGACAAGTATCATCCATGGGATTACATGTAATCTGACTGGCTTTGAACAAGGGCCCTCATGCTAGCTATAATATAGTCACAGTTCCAGAAATCAAAAGTAGCAAACTTTATTGTGGGACAGATTATGTTTCTGACTGAATTGTAATGTCTTGAAGCCTCAGATCACATGTGAGATGACCTAGGTGACAACATTTGCCCTCTAAGAAACTTGATCATTGCTTCTCATGGAGGCACCAGTTAAAGCTCCAACAGCTCTGTGGTCTATTTTCTAAAGCGGTCTTGGAGTTCCCTTCTCTTTCTCTAATCACAGGCTAGCATCCTAGTACTACAGAAGCACACTGCTACCCAGAGAAGTTTCTACATGCCACATCTGAGGCATCTGTGGCTCCTCTCCTTTTGTAACAAGCAGCAAACAATCCAGTTCCTCACCCCTTGGAAGAATCAGCCACACAATAGTTACTGTATGGTGATCCTGACCCATTTACATGGCTTTGTGATGAACTAAGGAGACTACTCAATATCAAATGACAGTGTGGCACCTTCAGAAGACATGAACAAGGTTGATGGTAGACTTTCTCTCCCAATAACAGGTTTAAACTGAGGAGCAGGGGTTGAATTATTTGTAGAATTAATGGCAAATTGGATTCAACCAGTCTCATGTGACACCTGCTATGATAAACCTTAATTTTCTGGATTTTAATACTATAGCATGAAGTTATAAACTTTAAGGTCAAAATCAAGTCAATTTAAATAGACATCTATAAATCTGAAAAGTCATTTTGTTAGTTAATAAATGTAATGGTTCTACTCCAAAAAACTTCATTGAAATGAGATTGGTGTAAAACATTATACTGAATGCAAGTGTGCTGCATTATAGTCAACATTTGTATATGTAACATTGTGACAGCCACCAAAAGTCTAGTTTCCATCCACCACCATACAACTGATCCAATCTATTCAACCCTTTGCCCCTTTCCCCTCTGGTAATCAACATTTTATTCTTATAATCTGAGTTGTTTTTGCTTGGTTTGTTCATTTGCTTTATTTCTTTATGTTCCATATATGAACTGAAATCATATGGTATTTGTCCTTCCCTGTCTGACTTATATCACTAAGTACAGTACACTCTAGGTCTATACATGCTGTAAAAGGCAAAATACCACCTCTTTTTTATAGCTGAGTAGTATTCCATAGCATATCTATACCACAACTTTTCTCCCATTCATTTGCCATGGGCACATCAGTTGTTTTCATATATCAGCTACTGAAAATTATGCTGTGACAAGCATAAGGGTGCATGTATCTTTTTGAATTAGACCCAGAAGTAAAATAGCTGGACCATATGGTATTTCCATTTTTAATTTTTTGAGGACTATCTTTACTCATTTCTGTAACTGCTCAGCCAGTTTACATTCCCACAGTGTACAAGGGTTCCCTTATCTCTAAATTCTTGCCAATATTAGTTGCTTCTAGTCTTTTTGATAAAAGCCATTCTCTCAAGTGTGAGATGATATCTGAGTATTGTTTTGATTTACATTTCCCAAACAATAAAAGATGAGGAACATTCTTTTCCACATGCCTACTGGAAATGGCTCTTCTTTTTAATAGAGAATTCAAAGGAAACATAACGTAAGAATTAACATGAATCAAAAAATATATGAATTTGCCCGCAGGGATAACCCATTCCTATGTGTGTGAAATGTGCTTATTTGACTATCTCCTCACACGACATCCAACCCCAAGACTTCTTTTGCACTAAGAAGAAATAAAGACGATAAAGGAATGGTTTCCTTTGTTTCCTACATGTATAACACCCATCACCTAGGCCTTCTTGTTCATATACTAAGCAATGTCCTGCACTTGTTTACACTAGCATCAATAGGAACCATCTGATGCACAATCAAAATTTGAAATGAGTAATAACAAAATATTTGTGCTGTGTCCTTAAAAAACCAACGATCAATTTCTAAGACTGTATATCAGGAAATTGGTAGCAATCAAAGCTCACATGTCCTGCACATAGTAGATACTCAAAATAGTTTTAACCTGAATCTGGTCCTAAGAATATTCATGAACTTGATGAGAACTGTTTATAAATACATAGGTCTTGGAACCATCAAAATGTGTGGAGAAAATCAATCAAATGAAAAGGAATAAATACTAGTCAAACTATCACAAAATATTTTAAGTAGTGCAATAGACACTTAGAAACTGCTCTTTTCATTTGATTAGCAAATACAGTCGGAGAAATCTTAAGATTTATTAGATGTGTTTCTAGTGCAAGTCCCCAAGTGGGTAAATGGGCAATAATTCCAGCTTTACAATCCTCATAAAGTATGCATTATTTAAAGAGAAGAACAGAGGTAAGGAGGGAAGAAGTGGGAGAAGGAAAGGAATAGTTTATTTTTAAAGACTTATTCTTAGCTCTTTACTGCTCAAATATAATATTAACAAGCAAGAATAATGTTGACATGGTAGACAATACGTCCTTTTTAATTTTAGTCTTCCAATTCACTTAGTTCTGTAGTTTTTGAAGTTATATTTTTGGTATTTGGAGTGTTTTATGGCTTCTAGTTCTCCAAGCACATGAGGCTTAATACTATTTGCTATTATGTACTCACTAAAGAAAAATTTTTCTTCTCTATAAATATGTCCATCATCTCAGGGGTCTTTCAGAGAAAGAGATGATGGCAGCATAACTTCAACCAGTATTTATCTGGAAGCTTACTGACCAGCTTTAGTATAGAAGACAATCTATTCTGTGGGCAGTCTGTGAAAAAGAGCCCCTGAGTGCTCTCCAAGTTGCATGAAGCCACAGGGGAGCAGTTCACTTAATGAGATGCCTCTCTTCCTGTTTCTTTGATGTACCTGCTCTCGGGGCTGTGCACTCACTTGATAGGACAGGAAAGGAAAGCACTCTTATTCCCAACAGTGGACTGCAGAGGGGTGACAGGAAGCAATCTGTTTTCATAAGAGATTGGAATTAAGTAAATTTAGAGAAAACTGACACTTAAAACTGATTGAGAGGTTCATGGAAGTAACACCCAGTGCGATAATTCTCATAAGCCGTATTTTCCTCTCAAGTCAGCTCAAAAGGTTTTTGAGTTTCCCTTGCGATATTTTTTTATGATTGACTTATTTAAAAGAATGTGACAGTTTTATGTATTTGGAATACCCCAGATGTGATAATATTAATGCCTAATTACTTCCATCATGTTTGAGAAACATACTCTGTGATTTCAATTAGTTCAGATTGCATTTAGACTAGTTTTAGGGTTCACTGTCTTGCTGAATGTTCCTTGTGCAACTCGACTCAATTTTGGTGTTGGTTTGTTTTTTATAGCTGTATATACGTTTTCTATTGCCATGATATAGATTTCCATAAATTTTGCCTCTTAAAAAACATACACTTATCTCAGAGTGCTGTTTGTAAGAAGTCTCAACAAACTATTTTGGGTTCTCTTCTATGGTCTCACAAGACTATAATCAAGGTTGGGCTGGACTCTTATCTGGAGATTTTGGGACAAATATCCTTGGGAAATCATTCAGGTTGTTGACACTTGCAAGAGTAGGTTCGAGATCACAGATCCTTGCTGGTTGTCAGCCCGTGACTGTTCTGCTCTTGCAGACCACTTGTACACCTTCTGGAATGACCCTCTTCACGTTCAAAGCCGGCAACAGCGTCTGTCTACCAGCCAAAGAAAACACCCTGTTTTTAAAGGGCTCACCTCAGTCTTGCTCAGTAATTTAATATCCTTATCTTAAGGTAAACTGACTTGAGGTTTTCATCACTTAGGCAAAATAGCTAGGTTGGTGTTTGAATAAACAGGGAACTGGATTCTTGGTGAGGGTGGAAGGGGATCATTAGAATTAGGCCAATAATACCCTGGGTGAAGTATTCTATAAATGTGAATTCCAGTGAAGTCTTCTATCTCTTTACTGAATTTTGTCTCTTCTTGCTTTCTCCATTACTGAGTAAAGAACACTAAAATCCATAATAGTAACTTTTCTATTTCTCTTTTCATTCCTGTCGGATTTTTCTTCTCGTGTTTTGAAACTTGGCTATTGAGCATATACACTTTCAAAAATACATGTTTTTTGAGGACTTTCCCTGTAACTAATTTTAAAATTTCCCTTTTATTTCTGGTAATATTTCTTGCTTTGAAATGTATTTTGTGTGAAATTACAGATTTCTTATTAGTAGTATTTGCTATATCCTTCTCTATCCCTTTACTTTACTTTTTGATTCTTTGTTCTTAACATGGGTTTCTCATAACTTCATGCAGTTGCTGAGTCATGCTTTTTTCCTTTAATTTTGATTGATGTGTTCAGGGCATTTAAAATGATTTAGGGTCTGGAGGCCTTATAAACAACTATATTGGAGAAATATGAATTATGGACATATATCCACCCCAACAGAATGGTGTGAGTAGAACAGGAAGAGAAAAGTTTTGAGTCACTGCTTCACTGGAAAATTGACCATTATTAGTCCTCACAACCACCCAGGTAGGTTACAGTTTTACTGAAGAGATTTCATGAGCGTTAAACAGATTGAGAGGTAAAACAGTTGCAAAAGCACAATTACACTCCAAGCATAGTCTACAAATAAATCTCTGCTATTTGCACTACCTTCCTGACAGTTAGGAATGTGTGACTTCTTACTGACAGATTTGCTTTGCACATAAAACACTCAAATGTGATAGGAAGTTGCACAAATGAAAAAAGTGATTAAGTGATTTCGTAAACTTTGACCTTTATAAACACACTACCAAACAATGGTTTTGTGTGGGTTATTTGCCTAGTGAAGTTATGCCAAGCTCAAAGGATAGGGAAAAAAATGCCTGGAAATATCAAATAAAAATCACAAGAAATAACATAAACAACAGCTAACACACCCTACAAAATATACAGATGGGGATTTAATTGCCAAGACTCAGGAGGGAGCCAAATTTTATAGCTACTCTCTTTTTTTTACTTTTTTACAACAAGCTGATCCTTTCAGTGGGCCATCAAGTACAAAGTATATGAAGAGAACAAAACCAGGATTATATTTTATCGGAATTATACAGCGAGTGAAAATACCAAATTACTTCTTTCTCAGTCCTATATTATATAAACTAAAGCATAAGTAAAACTCTATTATAAAAAGCAAAAAGTTATTATAATTAGGAGATGTAAATAAGAAAATATGTCATAAAGGTTGTGATCATATAAATCTTAGCAGATAAAGCAGGAAACTATTCAGTATTCTGACTTTATAGCAATGTTCCCCTCTCTGAGACACTACCTACCCACACTAAAACTTCAGTTTGTCAAATAATATTGCATATTATCACATACACCACAATTCTTTCTAAGTAAATCAAATCTGTTTTTTTAGTTTCTTTTTTTCTTTTCTTTTTTTAAAGATTTATTTATTTATGCATACAAGCTGTGGTGTAGGCGTGAGGTGTGGGGTAGTGAGAGGGTTCACCAGAGACAGAGTAGGGAGCAGAACAGGCAGATTGACGGAAATACACTGCTGAGGGGAGCAGCGGGCGCAGCAGGAAAGGTCTGCTGTGCCATGTGGGAATCTCCCCGGGTGGGCATCGAATTTGCTGCAGCTGCCAACAGCTCCACGTCGCTGTGCTTAACCTGTTGCACCACCAGTAAGGCCCACTTAGTTTCTTTTTTTCTAAAGATTTTATTTATTTTTGCTAGAAGAGCCGGGATGTAGGCCAGAGGTGTGGGGGGTAGTTGAGAGAATTCACCAGAGACAGAGTGGGGAGTGGAACAGACAGATCTACTAAAATGAACAATTATGTAAGAAATATATATAAATTACAATTAAAATAAACAAAGTTTTAAATTAAAATATAAATTAAATTAAAATAAGCAAAGTTTTTTTAAAAAAAGAATATTCATCCTTACTTCTTGGATAATTCATTGTTGCATTAGCTTCTTCAAAGATTTTTACCTGATTACAATGATGACACATTAGTGTTATTTCAGATTTGGCATTTGTTACACTATTCCTTGTAAGTTAAGATTTTCCTATTTTTTCTCCATATGCTAAGTGATTTTGGACTGTATTCTGTACATTTTGAATAATATGGCATTAAATATCTGTCTTGCTTCAAAATGAAAAAAAGAAGTAGGGCCTCCCTGGTGGCGTAGCAGTTAAGCACTGCGCTGTGGAGCTGTCGGCAGCAATAATACTAGTTCAATGCCTGACTGGGGAGATTCCCACATGGGCGCGGCAGACCTCTCCTGCCTCACCCGCTGCTCCCCTCAGCAGTGTATTTGAGTCTATCTGCCTGTTCTGCTCCCCGCTTTGTCTCTGGTGAACCCTCGGGCCACCCTACACTTCTGGCCTGTACCCCAGCATGTATGCATAAACAAATAAATCTTAAAAAAAAATAGAAGGACAATGCTAAGGGGAGCAGCAGGTGGGACAGCAGAGGTCTGTCGTGCCATATGTGGGTTAGCTTGCCTGGAACAACTGGCCATCACAGTGGTCTGTTGTGGTGATAGCGCTGAGAATTAACCCCTAGGCCACCAGGGAGGCCCCAAACCTGTTATGAACATAAAAACTTTTCACTCTTTTACAGGTACTTGGGGAAAATAGCAAAGCAGCACATTGTGAACACTATATTGAGTTGGACTTTGGATTTTAAAAGAAATGCAGCACAATCTAAAAGTCGTTATTTCATTTTAAAAGATAAAGTCAGGAGGCAAGAAAAAACATACATTTTTTATATTAGGGCAGTATTTTTAAGTTTAATCATTTATAAGCTAGTTCCAAAAAGTATACATCTGAATATATATATGCACATGTTTCATAGCACTTGTGATAAAATGTTGAGATGTTAGAAAATTCAGTCAAAATGTCATAGATTTGGAGATATCTTTTCCTCCTCTGAACTCTTCTATTGATTTTTGTTTCTTAGCATTAACAATTACTCTATTTTTAAGTGAGTTAATAATGAAACCATAGAAAATGAAGCCACTATCTATCTATATGGAGAGGCACTTGGAGATAAGACATTTGGTTAATGTGCCTGCAGCAGATTCAGTAACTTACTGACTACTGTGAAATAAAATTTCAAGAGTTTGCTCAATATCCTCTCATTCAGAACTGGTGCTTTCCTCATCTTGGGAAAATATGTAATGGTATTTGTATTTCTTTAATCTTTGATGTAATTGTATGAATGTAACACAGGCATGATACAATCTACATTGTATTGTGTGACTATTTTACTAAGATAAAATGTCTTTGATCCTAATATCATATTTATTTCTTTACCTCTGATTTCATATACATTTAGTCTTGAGATAATAAAGGAAACTTTAAACTGAATAAGAAGTAGTGTTGGAATTATTTCTGTTTCTTTTTCATGTGCTTTCTAGTTCCCTATCTTTTTTTCAAGTGATTGGCAGTGGGGAAAACTACTGGATAATATATTATAGGTTCATTATGGTTAACTATTTTTTTTCCATAATCACTAATCTTTTATTTCTTCCGATCACTTCTCAAATATATTCCTTCATCCTAACTCACTGCCTGAATACAGATATTCATTATGTCTCATCTGGAATACTAGCTTTTTTGCTTTCTTCTAGCTCAACCTATATGTTGTCAGCACCTATTATTTTTCTAATTACATCACCCCACAACACTGGAAAAAAAACTTTATTTTAACCATAAGTTAAAAAGCTCCATAGAACCCAAAGATGAAGTTCACACTCTTTGATGTGATACTTAAGTGCTGTGATAATCTGGAGCTAGGTCCATGAACAAGCATGGACAGACCTGCTGTTATGCAAACACATTCCCTTGCTACTTCCATCTCTCTGAGAATTCTATTTTTCTCTGTAACATGGCCATATTATATATTTTAGCTATATTATATATAGAGACAGACATACAGAGAATATTAGTCTAATATCAAGAGTAGAAAGATATTGCAAGAGGGGCCTCCCTGGTGGCACTGCGGTTAAGCGCTGCACTGCGGAGCTATCGGCAGCAGTGATGCAAGTTTGATGCCCGGCCGGGGAGATTCCCACATGGCGCGGCAGACCTCTCCTGCCTCGCCCGCTGCTCCCCTCAGCAGTGTATTAAAAAAAAAAAAAAAGAAAGAAAGATATTGCAAGAAAAGATAATGATAGATCAATATTGCTTATATATAGGTAATCTTATTTAATAAACTGGTAAATACAAAACAATAACGAAAGATAAATATAATGCTTTGATTAATAACTGTATTGATCTCTCCATCCATTTACCACCATCTCCATCTATCTTTACCATTACCACCAACTTAGATGATGAAGACTGAGGATCATGAAGAAGGACGGTCTTAAATATAGGTGAGTCCACTAGAAAAATATTGAGTCAAAAAGCCTTAGCTGAAGATGATATTTATATATACTATATGTATAAGTATGTAATATGAAATGAAAGCATGTAATCATCTCTGAAATATGTATAAAGTGTCAGAAAATATACTGTTTAGGTTTGCCATAGCTTGCAGAAAACAGCCTATAGCAATTATGCTTTTGGGCTTTGTAGCAATCAAGATTTTTAAACATTAATCATGAAGACTATTACATTAAAATTTTAATTTATATGAAATACAGTATGTTAATTTATATTATTTGAAATTTAAATTTATCTGAAATTATAGGGCTAATTGAAATTGAAATCTAAACTGCATACTCTGGCAAGATTATACAATATAGTTTCTCATGTAATAAAATATTCTCTGTATTATAAGAAAATGGATTTCTATATTCTTTATTGTAACATTTATACAGTCTAACTTCAGCATATAAAAAATAACATGTTTATATATGCAGTGTAAGTGATTAAAAATATTTGAAAAGTAGTTAACACATGTACATATTTAAATGAATTTCTTTGGAAAGATCATAAAGATGCCAAAATTATTCTCTTCACAAATAACTGCTCAATTTCCAGTACAAACAATAATTTATGCTAAGTGAGCAGTAAAGAACTGCATTTCATTCAATTCAATTGCTTTTACACTCTCCACCACGATGGAAAAACAGGCCAGTCACAAATTGCTTTGAATTGATAAATGTGTGTTCTCATAAAACAGTGCAAATCTAAACAATAGAAAATTCCATTTTTCAATTTCCATACTGACCTACATTTTCATTTTGATGTCTGGCTTACAGCCATTAAACAGTGTGAAAAACTGCCAAGGCTTTGTGGCTAAATGACCTTTATAATTTTTAGGAAGACATTGTGAATAATGTCCAGCCTATAAGCCAAGGCCAATTCAAAGTGAGGAATAGTCCACATAAAAGTGTGACGAAATTTACAAAGGAGAAGGCAATTCCTTAGAAAGTTTTATAGAATTGTTCCCTTTGTGCATTACATCTCATTTCTTTTTATTTATCATTTACTTACTTTTGTGTGTGTTTAATATTTGTAAAATGCTAGGAGGAAACCTGGGCAAAAATGATAACAATTTTTACCTGTTCTGTCTTTGGAAATAGCGTAAATTTTAACAGTGGCTTATTTTTTTCTCTATCAGTATAAATTTCACATTTTCTAAGAATTTTCATCTTCAAAAATCCAATTAAAATAATCATTTGGCCAGAGGACTTTAATTAAGAAGCATATTCTTTTAGTCATCATTAATAATCTTACTATAGATTATTGATGAGGACTATAGTGACAATGAAAATACATGATCTGCCTGGCAATTCCAGTCTGAGAAACCTGCTGATTTTTAAAAAGTATACGATCTTAACTGTTCGTTATACACAACCTCTCTTGTCCAGCTAAATTTTGCTATAAATTAACCTTCGTTTTTATTAAAATCATTCATATATGGAGTTTTAAAAATTGAATACTACTTCAAGTAGCCAATGTCTCATCTCACACTAACCATAATTTGAATGAAATAATTTGTAACTCCTGTATCTATTTTGTCTAGCATTTTCTGCTCCCTTCTCCAATATCTGTACTTTTCTTGCATTATATATCCAATAGTTGTTAAAGTTTTGGTTAAATTTATACCCTGTGTTCACATTATAACTACAGAAATACTGTTGCTGACTTAGTCACATAATATTTAAATTCTCACTCAATTATGTTTACTATGCTTGATTATATTTTTCTTTCACTTGTCTGAATAGTTGAGATATAAAAGTCTTCTAAATATGTCAAATATATCATGCGATTGTAAGTTTTCTCTAAGACAAAGTTTTTGCAGTGTATGCCTATTCATCCAATCTGGGTGACTGCCTTGTGGACCTCATCCATATCGGTATCTGTGAGAATCCCCATTACTTCTTTCATCAATGTATTTAAGAAATATTTACTTAACCTTAACTACAGACAGACAGAGACAGACCAGGCAATGAACAATTTAAAAAAATGTTGCAATCATGCAATTTAATTTCACTGGGAGGAAGTTAAAGAACAACAACTTACAATCATTTAAAACGTAGCAACGTACAAATAGAATAACACATTTTGAACAAGTAGGGTAATTCTAAGAATGCAAGGCTTAAGATTTAAAAATCAGTTATTTCCACAGTTGGTAAAACTATATTGAAACCACATGAGCTATCATTTCATACTGACACTAGAATTCTAAGATTAAAAATGGAAAAACCAAATATTGGTAAGAATGAATAGCAACTGGCAATTTCATATTGTTTCTGGGATTATAAAACATTACAAATACAAATATTTTTTAATAATTGTTTGTTTCTTATAAAGTGAGACAAACATCTGTTTTAAGACCAAACACTTGTAGTTCCAAGTATTTACAAGGAAAAAACATATTTCCACGGAGATGTCTACACAAATTTTCATAGTAATTTAGTTCATAATACACTCAAATTTGAAATAACCCGTATGATCATCAACAGAAATAAACACATTTTGATATGTGCATACAACAAAATATCACTCATTGTTTAAAAGAAACAAGTTAGTATGTCATTCTGTAATGACAGACTAAGTATCAAAGCATGAAGCTGGGCAAAAGAATCATATACAAGAGAATACCCATTGATGGGAAGTTCAAGAAAGGCAAATATAATACACGTTGATAAATATCAGAACAATGGTTCCCTTTTATTAAAAGGGTGAAGTATGGAGAAGAACAAGGAAAATTTCTGAGGTGATGGAAATGTTCTATATTTTATGTAATTTGCTAAACACTGGCATATGCATTTGTCAAGGTCCATTGTATTTTATACTGAAAATCTTCACATTTCATTCTACCTCAATTATACCTCAATAACTTAGAATTTTTCAGAATTAATGAAGCAAGACAATATTCAAATTCAGAAAGTTCTTTTAATCTTAAACAGGATGAATAAAAACAAGGTCACCCTAAACCTCATGATTTAGTGAAACACCAGACATAATAAAAAAATCTTAATAACAGAAAGGTAAAATGGACATTACTTATAAAGAATGTTTAATAAATTGAGTGGATTTCTTGATCACAGAATAGAAGTCAAGAGAAAATAGGAAAATATCTATTCAAAAATACCTAACAAAAAACAATTGTTAAGCTAAACCCATATATCCAGTTTAACAGTCTTCAGAAACTATGTTGAAATAGATATTTCATCTAAGCAGAAATTAGTTCCAAAAGATTGTCACTAAAATAACTTCTCACAGATGTATTTCAGGCAGCAAGAAAATCTCACAAAGAAAATCAGAACTATAAGTGGAAAAAAATTTATAAGAAAACTGGATCTAAAAAGTTTAAGCCATTTCACTTATTAATGCCATTTAGATAAAGATATTTCAAATAGAAAACATGTTTATTTTGATGTAAGAATTTTATAAGCAATTTTGAAATTTTAAATGATATTCTGGTTAGATCATTTTATTCTGGTTATCTTCCACATGTCTGTTAAAGAACATGATATGCATTGGAAAGACCAAATATCAAAATAATAGCACTTGGATACCATAATTTCCAATAATCTTTCCACAAAATGAAAGAAATAATACATGTGCAGAAAAAATTAATTGAATAAAGAATGTTTTCTTGGAATAATGATATAATTAAAAATAAAGATATATAAAGCTGTATCTTTCCACTATTACATAAGTAGGGTAAAGCCAATTGGCAAAATAAGTAATGTTGAAACTTCAAACATATTAAGTTTATAAGGACATGAAATGTGTTTCATCTCATGCAATCATACTTTTCTACCAAGATAAATATAATTATGTTGTTTCACTTACTCAACCATTCAAAATAGCTTCTCATATGACCTTTCTTAGTTTATACTTAAATGGAATATATTTTGGACATTGAAACAATAAAACATAGTTTAATATTAGCTCTATAACCAAGTTAATGCCCCAAATCCTGTAATTTCTAACTTCGCTTATAAATATTTCAGTAAGGATCAAATTTGTGAGAAACACAAATTCATAAATTATTCAAGAGACTGTAAATGCAGTGTTATGCTTTTTAAGAGTTTCCAAGAATCAGATTGCAAACGTGAAGGAACATAATTAAGATACAAAATCATAGTTTTGAGAATTATGCAATGATATCAATAATACTAATTTAAATAAAAATGAAACAGGTATTATACGCTGTCTATAGGTACTAAAATTTAAATTATTTCAGTATATATTCAACGAATAAATGTTGCTATCTGTGCAAAGTTCACATGACATTGTCTTGTAATTTCATCCTTGACTTTCATTATTACCATTCTATTTCTTTATTCTATCATACAGATACTGGTTTTCTCTTCCTATGTTCATGCTCACCTTTTTATTTTTCTCTGTGTCTTTTCCTAGTATGTTTCATCATGTCCTGTGATCCCATTAATAAACAAATCTATACTGTCAAGGCTGAATATCCTGCAAATATATATTCTCTATATCATAGTCACAGTGATCCCGACTAAATGGACATTACATCATGTCACACTATTTGAGACCTGCAGTGATTCTCCACTTCACTCAGAGTAATAATAAAACCGCCCTTTCATGACCTTTCTGATTCTATCCCATTACCTTCTTCCACCTCCAAGTTGTCTCCAGCTACACTAATCTCTTTTTACATATGTCAAGTACATTCTTTGTTGGGTGCATTCATCTTCCCATGCATGAAATGCTCTTTGAAGGAAACTAGTTTCCAAGTCTCCTTCAAGTCCTTGCTCAAATTTTTATTTTATTTTTTATTGTCTGTGCCTATCTTGTTATTTACAAGATCTGATAAAATTAGGAAGGAGGATCTGCTACAATTAGAAGTAATAATTTATTTAAATATTTATATATTAGTAATAACATGCAAATATTAATATTTTAATAATTTAAATATTACTTAAAAAGTAGTATCTACTAAAGGGATAACCTTACAGATGCCCAAGTGGAGATTTCCATAGGTAGTGAAAGAAGCATTAGAAATTCAAGCATTATAGTAGTGATTTAGATTCAGTTGAGTTTGTAACTAGAGAGTTTATCAAAAGAAAGAATTGGCTTAAAACTTTAAATGTCTGGCTCAAAGCCTGATCAGGATTCATTATAGCTGTGATGGCCTCAAAGGAATCTTTTCTTGCTCATCGGCACCAGCCCTAACGTGCATGGCAAAAAATACCAGAATTGCTCTGAATGGGAGTAGTACAGACAGGGGTGCACACAATCGCAGAGCCACTGGTGTGGTTGCCAGGAGTTCTGCAGCCATGGTTCTAATCAAAGGGAGAGTGCCAGCCATTGGCATGGAAAAGGTATACTCCATCCCCTTCCATAGGAAAAATCAGACAAAATGAAAATTGGTAGATCAGAGCACACATGGAAGAGAGTCAGATAGCAGATAATTGGGTGTATGCCAGCCCCCTGTTGTCACTTGCATTCCAAGGGAGTTATTCATAGTAGTCAGGGTCTCATGCCCAGCAGTGGCAGCAGCAGCTGTGGTGGCAGGAATGGCTTTGACATGGTGGTGGCCACTGCTGAAAAAAGTGGGACATGCAGTCTGTATAAGGTCTCCCCTGCTGGGCAACAAAAGAAGGTGCCTAGTATTGTGTGGCGGTTCACATTCTGTGTATTGTGCCCATCCCTCACTGCACATTGCTAGGCACGTAAGCTTAGTGAAAACATATGCTACAATGTAGAGAGGAACAGCAAGGATGTGGACAGGAATTTAGAATCCTCAGAGTACCAAACAGAACATGCTTTGGAGAGAAAAGAAAGGAGGCAGAAATGATCTGTGGGCCCAGAGATTTTCTCTGTCCTCAACAGGACGGAGACCGAGTCTTTGAGCCCCAGCTTCCCTTCATTTACCCACCTGCTGCCAAGATATACAAAGAAAAGAAACAAACTAAATTAAACCCATAGCATCCCGAGCATCTCCCTCCAAAACAAATAAGGCAATGCACATGCCAAGGAAGCAGGGACATATGAAAACAAGATGGAAACAAAACCAACTAATCAAAAAAAAAAAAAAAATGGGCAGAAGATCTGAACAGATACTCTTCCAAAGAAGACATACAGATGGCCAACAGGCACATTAAAAAATGCTCATCATCATTTGTCATCAGGGAATGCAAGCAAAAACCACGGTGATATCCCATTATAAATCCATGTGAGTGACTCATATCAATAAAATCTAAAAGAACTATCGATGAGGGTTTGGAGGAAAAGGAACCCTTCTACACTGTAGGTGAGTATGTAGATTGGTCCAGACCCTTATGGAAAACAATATGGATGTTTCTCATAGTATTAAAAACAGATCTGCCATACGATCCAGCAATTTTACGTTGGTACCTATCTGAAGAATACAAAAACACTAATTCAAAGGGATATATGCATTCTTGTTTCATTGCAGCACTACTTACAATAGCCAAGTTATGTAAACAACCTAAATACCCAAAAACAGATGAATGGATAAAGAAGATGTGCTATTTATACCTAGTGGGAAACTACCCATCGATAAAAAAAGAGAAAAACTTGCCATTTGTGACATGACTAGAACTGGAGGGGATTATACTAAGCAAAATAAGTCAGAAGGAGAAATACAAATACCAGATGATGTCACTAATATGAAGAAACAAAACAAAGGAACAGATACAGACAAACCAAAAGAAATCCTAGAAATGTAACTGTAGGACTGAATCTACTGGAAGAGAATATGGAGTGGAAGCAAAGGGAGGAGGGGACCCAGTGAAATATGGTGAAGGATTACCAATGTATTGTTGACAGAAATGATATAGTAACATGTATCTGAAGAGATATGAACCTACACCCCTAAATCATATACAGTGTTATAAACCAACATTATCTCAATAAAAAGTACAACTACAATTTTATTAAGGTTACCATTTATAAATATTATCATTTACATTAGCTTCAAGTTATATAAAATTTGTGAAACATTGTAGAGAAAATATGACCTAAATAAATGCCTTTCTCTTACCATGTATAATGGTAATGTTTGAAAACTTAATTACTCTCTAAGTCCTAGCAACAATAAATAAGAAATTATAAAACTATCCGATTTACAACAAATTATGCTTTTAAATGGCATAAAATTTTAAATATCCTTCCATAAAACTATAATACGTTTTTTTAGTCTTTCATTCTATGGAAATAATATTTCTTTTTCTTTAAAGATCTATTTTTGTATTTATTTATGTATACAAGAACTATGGTATAAACCAGAGGTACAGGGGTGAGGTTGGTGAGAGGATTCACCAGAGACAGAGTGGGGAGTGAAACAGGCAGATCTACTGAAATACACTGCTGAGGGGTGCAGCATGCCAGACAGGAGAGGTCTGCTATGCCATGTGGGAAGCTTCCTGGCTGGGGATCAAACTCATGCCACAGTGGCTGGTGATAGCTTGATAGCACTGAGACTTTTAACCCTGCGCCACCAGGGAGGTCCAGAAATAATATTTCTTTCCATTTTTTGCAGCAGAGAAATGTTTAGCTGTGTGCCACTCTAAATGTGGGGATTTTTATTATTGTAAAAAGAAAAGAATGGCTGTTGTAAAACCAATAGTAGACTATCACAGACCCAATCTGGGTGATTCATTAAAAAAAAAGACACCCTGCTTAAATAGCAATACTTACATTTATTTAGTTAATTTGTTTTAGGATCACACTGCAATAAACTTATATGGGTGAATAAATTTTAATGAAAATTCATTGGTCATTTAATATCTAAGAAGAATTTTAAATTGATAATATGCCAATATTATTAATACTCAACAAGATAATATGTAATATGATTAACAACATACAACATTATTACATTTTACTACAACACTCTGTAATATTTAAAGAAAATATAATGTTGCCATGTAATTAAAATTGGTGCATAGAATAAATAATGTGAGAGTAGCTGCTGAATGCATATTTATAAAATTGCTTACTATGTTATATTATATCCAAAACTAATTTTAAATACTGTAAAATCTTGGTTAGCATTTCTAGATAGGTTCTTTATACAAGATTTCTATAATTCTGCACAATAACAGTTCTATAATATCTGAAACTGGAAAAAGGAAATATGTAAGATACAGTAATCAGTAGCAAAAGAGAAATCTGGAACATGAGAAAGAGAAGGGATGGACAGACAGCTAGTGGGGAAACTGTTGTTCTCCTTGAGACAAATGTCAAATAAAGGAGAAGAACTCCAGGAAAATTTCTTATATAAAAGAGAATGGAGATGTTGTGGAGTTAGTTTGTCTATTAATTATTATATTTGTAAAGAGAAGGCTTGCATTTTTTTCAAAAGATTTAGGTAACATAATAGAAACAGCTTTCAGACTTTAAAGACCCAGCCTAGCCCTTGTCATTCAACTCTGCACTCACAGGTCCAAGTGTTGGCCAAACATAGCTACTGTCATGTACCAGTAAAGTCTTAAAATAAGATAGCCCCTTCTGACATACTTAGGGAATATGTTTCTAAAAATTAGATGTTCTTCTTTGGAATGCTATATCCACAGTTAATGTCCCATTATTTAAATGGGAAAAATTATAATGCATTGCATATCTACCTATTCTAAAAATATAAGTGAAACACCAAAAAAGGTCCTATGTTTATCACTGCATTTGCAAGGGCCACATCTTATTTTAAGTCTCTGATGTCTATCACTCTGAATAGTTGGTCTTTTCTGTTTCCATTGTTGCCTTCCTTAGACTAACATTACATATTTCCAAGAACAACCTTAATAGTGAACACCGCAAGGAGATATTTAAAAACCTCTTTAACTATCTTTGTATCTGTTCTTCAAAGACAACTCTCCTTGATCAAAAGACAGCTCCCCTTTGTCTTCTCTTCCACCTGCTTTACTTTTGTCTCCCCAATTTAATTTGTTATGACAGATTCTTCATTAGACAAATTCTCAAATTTGTCTCAAATTCTTCATTAGACAAAAACATAACTACATATGAAAGACACTGAAGAAATGCATTCAGGACAAATGCATAATGAAATAGTGGCTTGTAATGCATTTGCTGCTGTCATGCTCCTAACCAAAACATCATCACACTATTTTCAAAACATGTTTGTCTACCAATTGTATTTGGGATGTACCTTTTTATGTACAATACACTGATTACAAAATATTCCAGTGAGTTATGGGTAAGTTAAATATATTTTCAACAAAACTGTTAGTGCCTACCTCCCCCCACCAAAAATAATAATAATAATAATAGTAAGGGAAAAAATATTAAGGAAAGATACAGGCATTCTATGAATTTAATGAATGTTAGTTCTTCAAACCACTTTATACCCAATCAAGCCATCATCTTCTGTGAATCTCTATCCCATTTCTTATCCTTATTATAAATAATATATGAAACCCACAAATTTAGCAATTAGATATTTTAGGTGTTTTGTGAAAGCAATTTCATGGGAATAGGAGAGACAAAGGATATCTAAACTCTTGCTTTGAACAATGGATAGACTATGACATAGGAAAAACAACAAAGATATATATGTTTTTAATAAATTTTCAACATATACATAATTTTATAATATCCCCAGAAGGGAAGAGGAAAATGACATTTCCTGAGCACTGACAGTAGGCCAAGTGTTGTTTGAAACATACTATATTTCATTATCTCAATTACCTTTCAAATCACTCAGTAGTAAACCCAGTTTAAACAAGGAAAATATGAATTCGACAGGTTAAATAGATCAGGTGACATTGTGTAGGCAGTAAGAAGGGCAAAGATCCAAATTCATCCTTAACCTTGAACAGAGGCACGCTGCAATAAACATATGTACACTCTTCACTAAATTATAGAACCAAGTACAATGAATCAGATTTCCCTAACTTAGGACTCTGCCTGAGTTAGTATGTTAACATTATTTTTTTTTACTATTTATTTATTGATGCATACAAGAGCTGGGGTGTATGCCAGAGGTGTGGGGTGGTGAGAGGATTCACCAGAGACAGAGTGGGAAGCAGAACCAGAAGACTGATTGAAATACACTGCTGAGGGGAGCAGTGGGCTAGACAGGAGAGGGGAGAGATCTGCTGCGCCATGTGGGTTAGCTCCCTGGCCAGGGAAAGCTTCATAGTGCTGAGACTTAACCCCTTGCGCCATGAGGGAGGCTCTTAATGTATCAACATTCTCTTCAGTCTCTTAAACTACTGCCAAATATTTTAGAGAAATGAGTCATTTCAAAGAGGTGCTAATCCACTTAGTCCCCATTGCCTTCATACATTTTTTAAAGTAAAAGTTGGTTATGTTTTATTCCAAAATATATTTGTTGTATAACTAATATTTGGAAATAACTGGGTGATTTAAAATACATACACACACACAGACACACAAGCAGGACTTGATAACTGTCTTCATTATACTTAGAATATTTATTAAGTATCTTCCAATAACATAAAGAATGTGATAGTACTTGGATTTGCATATGGACATTCAGAAGAGGAATCTTGGCTTTTTCTTATTAAAATTCATTAAATAATTATTTTACCTATCATCACTTAGCAATTAACAAAATTGCCATCAAAATAAGCTCATAAATATAATTTCTAGAGACTCAATAATAATTTAATATTACCTTTGCTAATAAAATGCTGGGTCTGATTTAACTAATTAGAATCACTGATTCAGATTCAGTTGCTTCTTCCTAAATATACACATTTTGCCTCCTCTTGTCTTTTCTATTTTAAGCTATCCTTAATGGAGTTGTTAGTTTATGCACATTAATATAGATGAAAAATCTGCATGAGCTAGAGTCATTTCCAAAAGTTTAATGGATGTAACAACTACTTGTGGAATGTAATAATATTTACCTTTCTTTGAACTGTGAATGTCCCTAGTAGTGAGAAATTGACTCACTAAAAATTTAAAAGACAAACACATATTACTCATATCACAACAAAAATATTTCATTTTAAAGGTATTCATAAATGATAATATCGGATGGCTATAATGCAATTAAAATAATTTCATGTTTGCGATCTCTGTAAAAAAAATTGCAAAACATAACGGTAGAAATGTATTCTTAATAAAGTGCAAATTAACGAAGGTTACTTTCAAATGTCTTCATCACCGAAGGTACATATACATGATCAAATACTACTCTCAGCTACAGAATATGATGAACTCTTGCCATTTTCCCCAACATAGATGGGACAGGAAGGGATTATGCTCCCAGAAGGAGAAAAACAAACACAGGATTATTTCATTCCTATGTGATATACAGGGAACAAAACAAAGGTACTGACAAAACTACACCAAAACAAGCATGATCCCAGAATTCATGCTTATAAATGAATAAGCACTTATAAGTAGAGGTGGAGGGAAATAGGGGGGAGACTGTAGGGGAGAAAGGAGTCCAATGGTCTCTGCAAAGGATTATGGGTGCCCTGTTGGTGAGTGTTTGATGGTGAAGTACTTCTGAGAAGGTGTGAACTTACTACTCTAAATCATATTTAAGTGCTGTAAACCAATGTTCAATTAAGGAAAATACGTAGGTACAATTGTTGGAAATGCACCAAATTCACCTCAGATAATAGAGCCTCATTGTCAGGGAGAGACCAGAAAAATTACCTAGTGTTGCCATTATCAACTCAGGTAGAAAAGAAGAATGCAAAATAACTCTTTAATAATTTTATATTGCTTGTTGAATGGATAGTACTTTGTATATAGTGAGTTAATGAATTTATATTATAAAAATTAATTTTACTTTTTAAACATAACTACTATAAAATGTAAAATAATATAAGTGGCTTACATTTGTGATTTGCATATTTTGATCAGATGTCCCTAATATCACTAAACTCCCTTGCTTCAACTTTCATTAAGATCAAAGAAAGAATTCTGACTTTTTTTGGTTCAAGACATACATACTTATCCCTCAACAGTTTTGAGATGTTTGTTTGTTTTCCTCTATACTATTCCACATAGTGCTAGAAACAGATCAGACAGTTTAACTAGTAATCAACTGGGAAATATTTATCTAAAAACTTCCTCTTAACAAAATTAAAATATTCTCTTTGCAATGAATAAGGAAAAAAAAGAGAGAAATAGCAATGATCCTCATTCCATTCATGATGTTAAAAGCCTAGACAAACAAAAATTTTTAAAATACTTTGTATTCCTTAATTATAAGGAATAATAAATAAAATAAAAAATGAAACAGCACTTTTGTCTCCTATATTAAACTCATGGTTTAAATATTAACATATGTGATATTATCAATCAACAAAATATGTTCATTTTAATAATTTATACTGCATTTATTTCATCTTATATCTAATATATAAGATATAGCTTTGCTCTTTGCATCTTTACAATGTTGTCACTGTTACATTAGGCAACTATTAAATAGAAATTTTACTACAAACTTTAGACAAATTTCAAAAAAGAGTACAAAGTTATATTTTATCATGTAAACTATTTAAATAGAAAAACTCGATCATTCAAATTGGAATGTATTGGTCTAAAGAGAATAAAATAAATAATCATGGCCATGTTTAATTACGACAAAATAACTGTTCTTAACATCCTTATATTTCATTAGGAGTGAATTGATACTGGTTAAGGATAACATTTTGAAAACAGTAATCCTCTTTTATTTTATTCATCTTAGAATAAGCTGACTAAACAGGGGACTCAGGCACTGGTAAATATACTAAAGTTTGTAGAAAACTTTTGGGAGACAATTTTATGAGGAAACGCTTGAAAGTTAATTTTTTTTTAGATTCAAAAGACTTTTTTCCTTATGAAAGCTATGAATTACTGGGCACTTACGTCACTTTTTTTTAAGCTATCCCTTCTTTCCCACCTTTCACTCTGTAAAAACAAGAAATATAAATTAAAATGTACCTGTTGGATAAGGAACTTCCTGTTCTTTCATGGAGTGATGGGATGACAGACAACTCTCAGTAAGGACAATGTCATCCAGTGCAATGTCACCATGGTGGCCTTTCCCAGCGCTACCTTCAAATTCAAGGCGGAAGTCCTCATCACCAGACAATGTGAGTTCCTTTCGCTGCCAGAAATTGCCTTGCTCTGCAGTAAGGTTTAGTAGAACCTTCTTTTGATTTGTGACTGATACCTGGATCAAGGTGAGTGACCCAATGCCATTTCCATACACGTGATAATAAAAATTTATCTGGAACCAAAAATAGGAATATTTTATGTAATTAGTAAAATTAGTTCCATTTTATTTCCAATTATATCAAATTGCCTTTTCCTTTCTTAACAGAGGAAAACTAAATCTATGTATTTTATTGCTCTGTGAGTACTCTAACACTGAGTGAAGGTAGATAAGCCTTCAATCTTATTTTGTGATATATGGGAAATAGTATACTTAAGAATCAAATACAAATTTAGTTGAAAAAAGTGAACAGAATTTTTCTTCCTATAATTTCTAAAAACAGAATTTCTCAACAAACTCATAAAATTCACCGTCAAAGGTATAAAATATCATTTAAAAAGCAGGCATTATATAAAAATACTTTCCACAATTATAAAATACCAGGATCTAAAGAAGATAATGTTCAATCTCGTAAGACAAATCATTTTCTTCAAAGAGTATCATTGCTTATTCTATTATATTCTTACACTCAAAACACATCTTCAGTTCTCCAAAATTATCAGGTTCAACTACACAGTGTAAAAACACTTAAGCTTTTGTCTTGTCATTTGCATGAATGAGGAAAAACAGTAATTGTGGGTGGTCTTCACACAGGAAAAATATTTTTGAAACACTAGCAACCACGAATTGTACTCTAGAGAAAGAAAAATGAATATACTTAAAGAGTAAAGAATATGATTAAACAATATATACAATATATGCAATGCTGCCCTCAAAAAAAACATCAATTAACAATAGGTAGTGACTCTAGCTTCCAGCTGTGAAATCTGCAGTTACTATTCAATGACCCAAAATGTTGCTATTGACTCATCTTTCCAACATGGACTTTAAAAACATTGCAATTTGTCTAGGGGAGACTGGTAAAACCTGGTGGCATTAGAGAGACAAAGAGAATTTGGGGCCAACTTGATGACTCAGATCAATAGGCACCTAAGGAACTGGTCTAGTAATGCAGTTCCAATGTTTGATCTCTTGCAGTCACAAGTATGGCCCGAGCAGTGTTCCGCCTTGTACTGTCTTACTCGTGCAACAAACAAGAGACATATATTTTATGTAACGGTAGATACTTCATTATCTTCTTGAGGTCATTTTTGGTTGAGGCCATCAGGCAAATCTGCAGATAAACATCTTAAAACTTCCATTTCTACAGAGAACGCTGATGACAACATCACCTAAGCACAGGGCAATTCAAGTGAGTAATCCCGCTAGGTTCTGAATTTTTTTATTTTTTAAAGATTTATTTATTTATGCATAGAAGCTGGGGCATAAGCCAGAGGTGTGGGGTGGTGAGAGGATTCACCAGAGACAGAGTGTGAAGCAGAACAGGCAGATTGACTAAAGTACACTGCTGAGGGGAGCAGCGGGCCAGGCAGGAGAGATCTGCTGTGCCATGTGGGAATCTCCCTGGCAGGGTATGGAACTCCTGCTGTGGCTCTGGATAGCTTCATAGGCTGCCCTTAACCTGTTGCACCACCAGGGAGGCCCCCCCTCCTTTTTTTTAAAGATTTATTTATTGATGCATACAAGCTGGGGTATAGGCCAGAGGCGTGGGGCAGCGAGAGGGTTCACTAGAGACAGAGCAGGGAGCAGAACAGGCAGATTGACTGAAGTATTCTGCTGAGGGGAGCAGCGGGCGAGGCAGGAGAGGTCTGCCACGCCATGTGGGAAGCTCCCTGGCCGGGTGACGAACTAGCGTCGCCGCTGCGGACAGCTCCACAGGGCAGCGCTTAACCGCTGTGCCACCAGGGAGGCCCTCTGAATTCTTCTAAATAATCATTTGCACTGGGAAATTCAGAATTACTCAGAGGTTTGATCTCTTCCTTCATCAGTCTCTATATCCCTCCCATCATCATTCCCACAAAAGGCAGAAAAATCTTCAAGTGGACTTTTGCTGCTTGAAGGTATAGTAGGAGGTCAAGTGACAGGATTTTCATGAAAAGTTGGGGGTCACTCTTCTGACCTGATAAACATTTTCTATATGAGAGACCCAATCATTCCCAGTATGACCTTTCCTTACTTCTTTGTATTCAATCTATATCATAAATATTCATAAAATGAACCATTCATCATTAATTTTTTGACATTTCTAGGCATACTTCATTATTCTCACACAGTTGTTTAAACAGTGGGGACTGCAGTTCTGGGACCAGAAAATATAGAGATGGATGGATGGGAAATTGTCTTTTGAACATTTTCAGAAGAAATATATAAATAGTAAAGCTTAGAAATCAAACTGAAATTTTATATATTTAATGATTAATTTTTAATTAGTTTTCTAAGCCTAGTATTAAATTGCATCTTTCAGAGTATCTGTGAATATACAGAGATAGATCAATATAGACTCAACATATACCAAATTCAGTATTTTGGGGATTTATCTTTGAGGAAGCATCAAATGATTTGGAAGATAGTGAAAACAGACAGAAATATATTTTATTAGAGCTCAATTTCTCACCATAGTAATTAATGTTTAATATTATTCTGTCTGATTTGTTACATCCATTGTAGACTGCTAGAGTTTAGACTTTAGAGTTCTCTCTCTAAAATTCTCATTTGATCATGGTACACTTGTAGAAAATGCTGTCTATCAAATGTGTCTGATGAGAGAGATCAGTCCCTGGTAATTAAAATATCAAGGTGAGAGAGAAAACACCTATAAACTAAAGTTGTAACATGCATTAACACTGTGACAGTGATAGGCTTCTTTGAGGCTGTCAGTATGAAACACAGGAATAAGTATCTACAATCAGTGCATAAACAACTGGGGAGACTTTTGAGCAAAGATTTAAAGTCTCTTTTCCAAGATTAGTGCTCTATCTATTGTGGAGAGAGGTATACAAAAAATATTATAATAATATTGAAAATATTATTTTAAATATAATAAAACATTGAAAATAATAACGATCTCAATCATGATACTGTCCCCCAATCTGATTCTTTGATAAGCTAGCAAGTTTCTAAACACAATTTGCTTTCCTTTCAGTGTTCAGACATTGGGGAACATACCAGTCAGAACATGTGAGTTCATTACTCATTTTTATATATATATATATATATATATAGAGAGAGAGAGAGAGAGAGAGAGAGAGAGAGAGAGACACACACATATGACATATATATGACACATTTATATATATAAATAAATGACACATTTATTTATGCATTAGTCAATCAGCTAGATTCTTATGCAGTCATCTCTGAGAGCTTAATTTATATTACATGTAAAGCTGAATCCATTTCCTTAACTACCTAGGTCAAATCCGATGAGGAATAGAAACAAACAATCCAGCAATCTTTAAGCAGGAAAAGTAAAAGATCCTGCAAATACATAGTGATTCTCTGAGGCTGCAATGATTCCATTCTCTGAGCATCTCACAATGCTCTTTATCCTTTCAATGCTCTCATTTTCTTTAGGTATCCACAGGCTAGTGGTCAAATCATCTTTTCTTCCTGCCCATAGAACTCCAAGCATATTTTTAGGATCAAGTTGAGTCTTTCCTTTTCCTTGAAGAATCTTAAACTATTTTATCATGGCTCCAATTATATCTAATATTCATTCTTGGAAACATTCATGTACTGCCTGTTTAATTTTTTCTGACGGTGAAATTCCCATAAGTCTAAGAAGTATGAAACTTAAGTGAAAATAGCTGGTACTCTACTTTTATTCTACTGTACAATTCATGGTTGTGGCTGAAAGTTTCCAGTGGATCACAAAATTCCAGCATTTATGGAATTTATCTATAGCATAGCTCTTTCCTTGCCATCCATACTCCATCCTCTCCCTCGCTCCCTCCCTTATATATACCAAACTGAATAAATTCAAACCCACTTTTGCTCTGATCCTGACCCTTCTGTTTTTTGTATATGACTCTTATCTATCAGCAGTCGCTCACAGTATAGCTGCTTTCTCTCCATACCTTGCAGTTTTTGCTTCTTCTACTTATAACCGGACTTGAAATTCTGGCTGTTCTCATGGGTTGCTGAGGGAACAAGCTCTTGATAAAGATGTAATGACCAGAAGAATCTCGCAAGGTATGGTCAGCAGCTGGCTCTGTGCCTATGGCTGGGGCGCTGCTACGTTTCAGATTCCAGTCAATGTCGTCATCCTGAGCCTGCTCCCAGGAACAAAGATCAAACTCAAAATCACAGCGTTCACTGGATGTGCCTGGAAAATATTTTCCAATTGATAGTAGAGAGAAAGAGGAAATTAACTGACACTAAGGAATGCATTCCAAAATTATAGTGATCTCACCACATCATGTAACATCAAAATCTATATTATCTTAACAGTGACATTAAAATAGAATATTTTAGTTTGCTACATGCACACAACTATTTCCAGGGCTGTGTAAGTTTATTTCTCCACAAATGTGACTCAAATCACAAAATCAATGAGAAAACAGCACTAGTGACATTTCCTCTTTCAAATACCTATTTGATCAAAGCAATTTATTTTTCTCTTCTCATCTTTGCTTCTCAGGTCTTGGTAGGGAATTTGGGCAGTTTATATTCTACAAAAGAGTTTGAACTGGGAGATGGCTACTAAAGTATAAGTTATCAGTAATCATTATATTATTGTAATTTATTTACAAGTCTGTAACCAAGGTGTCAAGAGTGCCAGGCTCTCCCTGTAGGGGGAAATCCTTTTTTGCTTCTTTTCTGCTTCTGGTGGTTACCAACGACCTGGGCATTCCTTGGCTATGGACACATCACTTCACTCCCACGGTATTCTCCGGTGTCTTCATATTATCTTCCCTCTGTGGGTGTTTATGTCCATATTTCTCTCCTCTTCTAAGGACAGCAGTCACTAAGTTAGGGACCATACTTACTGAAGTACAGCCTCAATTTAATTTATCACATCTGCAAATCCTATTTTCAAAAGAGGTTATATTCGCAGGTTCCAGGCAGCCAAGAATTTTGGGAAGAAATTATGTAACTCTGTACCGGAATGTTTACTTTTTTAAAAGCAAATATCTTTGCTTTTGATTTATATATATATATATATATATATATATATATATATATATAATCATATCATTAGGAAATAATTGCAATTTGGCATTCCTTTATTTTATGTCTTACATGTTCACAAAAATCATAAATAATATTAGTCATGTAAATGCTATTCTTACATGATCATGATTTAATGGAAATAATTCCATTGTTTGCTTGTTTAATCATATTGAACATATTAAAAAATACCATTCTATGAATATTATACAACATGGTTTTAAATTTAAATACTTTCAGCACCTATCACTTTATTTTTCTCATTTATTTAATGACATTAACAGTTTATTATATTAAGACATTCTTTAAATGTTGCAAGAGCTTCATCTCAAAGTGTATAATATAATTATTATTTAATTGAATTTAGTTTGCCAGTATTTCAAGTTTTGCACATTTACATACACAGGATATTTGAATGATAGTTTTCTGACTTATCTAATTTTTGGAGACTTCATTATCAGTGATATATTAGCATCAAAAAATAAATTCTTTCATTTCATATGGTTGGAATAGTTTCTTTGGGCATTATCAGATCATTAAAATGTGATAGAACTCAGCAATATCTATCCCAGGAGATAAAATTGGAGGACAGATGTTATAACTTCATTTCACAGTTAATGGTCTATTCAAATTTTCTGCTCCATTAGTTAATTTTGGTCATTTTTCTCCAAAAAATAATTAACCATTTCATTGATGTCTTCAATCGAGCAGTTGTCATTGTATGCTCTATTTCTGATTAGGCAAGCCAACATTTATTTATATTTCCTCCCTTTTTAAAATTAAAAAATTGGTGGATTTTTGTCTACTTTGAAAAGTAGTATTCAATTGTATTTATAATTTGTTTTTTTCTCTTTTTGTTTCCCAAGTTAGTATTTCTCTTGATATGCTTAATATTACCTTATAACTTTTATTTTTAAATAGTTTTAAAAGTATAGAATAGTTGTAAGAATAATATAAGGATCTCCCATCTACTCTTTGTATTCCCCCCACTTGGTCTATCTATCTGTGGATGTGCATATCTAGACAATTATTTTTTGAAGTATTTAAAAGTATGTTAGTTAGTATGGCCTTTTATCAATACCATCAAGTTTATTTCCATAAAGAATTATGTGTTCCAATATAGCCACAGTAAGATCAAAAGACAGAAAAAATGAAAACAATATAGTAGTAGTATCTTAATCCATAGCCTATACTTATGTTAATCAATTATTCTACATATGTTCTTTATAGGTGTCTTCTTTCAAATTCAGAATAAGACCCAAGATCACATTTTGTACTTAATTGTCATGAATTTTTAGTATCTTATCAGCAAGAATTCTTCATCCTTTATCTTCCTTAGCCTTCTAATATTCCATGAAGACAAGTGAGTTATCTGATCCTTATGATTAGATTTAGGCCATGAATTTAATAGAAATATGACAGAAGCATCCTTCTCTGTACATAGTACCAGGAGGTACATTGCTGATTGTATCTTGAAGTTTAGTTTGAACTACTGGTTGAGATGGAATTAGTCACATTTCTCCAATATGAAGTAATTCTTTTTACCTAAATAATTATCAATTTATATACAAATACATAGGATTGTGAAAATATGCTTTCCTCGTCAAACATTCAACAATAAATATGCTAATTACATGGTAAGGAGAAACAAACTCCAAATGAGTCTTTATATCAGTGACAAAACTTAAATAAGTTTTGGGTTCTCAGATACCTAAGTAATTTTCCTTTAAACTATGCCCTCTATTTTATATGTTATTTTCTTTGGAAAGCCAAAAATAACATTTGATTTTTTTCTGCCAAATTGTACTGTCAAAGTACATATTGACTTACAGAAAATGAAAATAGCGGCTTAAGTGGATCCAAGATGCCGTAGGTAGTAATGTCAGGAATTGGATGAAGTAATTGATAGCTAATGCACTACAGTGCTAGTGAGATGTACTAGGGCAGCTGTCTGTGGGGAGAGAGGACTGTTCCCTCCTATAGATCTTTGTCCCTGAGTCATGGAAGACAGAGGAGCTGAGAAGTCATATGAACAAGTGTTGTATCACATAAGAGGAAGGACTATGAAATGCCCTTAAGCACTGCATAGAGGCCCTCCTTTCTCTTGGCTAGTACTCTATGGCCTACTTCACAGGGCCATGTCCACTGGAAATAGAAATCATTAAAATTGAGAGTCTTCTTTATAGAATTGCCTGATTTTTACAACTGAAAAACTACCAGAAGGCTGCTGAAGATGGTGGGCATGGTATACTTAAAAATGGGACTCTTTCCTAATTTGAAGCTATTTAATGATTTCATTTAGATAAAATCTAAGGTTGGCCTTTTTCCATAGCAAATTTCAAAACTGATTACATTAATATTTTTAAATCTTCCCTTATTGTGGGGGTTAATGTCTAACAAAAATTTGTAGCAGGTAGTTTTGTTTTATAAAGGATTATTTTTTCTCCATCAGATACAGTCCACGTCTTTGAAAAGAGTTCAATCTTTTCATTCTTTCCACTGTTCTTAGATGGCATATTTCTATCTTTAAGATAGTTTAGAAATTTTCTTAAAGATGTGATACCTATTCAGCCTCAATTAAAATCCCCCGCAAAAGCCATAAAAGAAAAAAGAAAAATCAAACACTTTGAAACTTAAGTCTAACTTCTTGGTTGGGTGTCAAACTTCTGAAATTGGTTGCTATGGTGACTTTTAATTTTTTTCCTTCTAGTTTTTCTGGGTCTAATTAGAGTATCCAAGTTTACAGTATACAAAGGATAAATAAAGCCACTCATAATTCATATAGCAAATTCTAGGCCCTCTATAATTAAAAATAAAATTTAAGACCAGTAACATGGGAATATAGTTGAATTTTTAAAGAACATAATGAAAGTAAGAAATTCTATATGATAAAATCATACAAAATTATAGTCAATACCAAAATTTGGCTTACTTGTAGTGTTTGTTCTAACTTTTTTGTTTATTTGCTATGGGGAACTTAAAAAGTTCTCTTCTTCCAATGTAATATCTGAAATTAATTTTGTTTTCATGCTCTACCAACACTGACATGAGTAGCTTCATTCAAAAATTAAAATGATCTGGGAATCAGTTCAACAAGAGCAGCTTCTAGAATAACTTTTCTTCCAAATGCTTTGATTGCTTTTGCCTTTATTTTCCATTGAAAAGAACTACCAAAACAGTAAGTTACAATAACTGTCTGACTTCCAGTATATCATCATCTTTCCCAAACTCAGAGAATTTCTAGATATATCCATAACATTAGAACCCAAATACAAAGAGGTTCAAGAAAAAATTAATTGGAAGTAAGTTGATATTTTAATTATTGGGAAATGTGTTAAATTATATTTTGGGAAGTATATTATTGTTAATATTATTTACAAAATTCAAAAGCATAACATCTGCTCTGTTTGATAAATTTATAGGTTTGTGAGATATTCAAATAAATGAAAATGGAATGAATGCAAATGAAAATGTAAACTGAGGGAAGAGTTACATGATGTAAATAGGATTTTTATATCTATAACTTTTTAAAGATCAATTTGTAAGCAAAGATGGCACGGTATCTTAGGCAAGTAGTGAGCCATAAATCGAAGTACTTGGGATCTAGGGTCAACTTTGTCAGTACCAATTCTATCAACTTTGATAAAAGGTTTGCCACTACTGTTGGTAATTTCCAAGGAAAGAATTAATGTATACCCTACTGACCCCTCTGGACTTCTTTGAGGACCATATAGAGATTAGTATATAAAAGAATTTTTGAATGTTAGAAGTTCTATAAAAATACCAGCTCTCCTACTGAAGTTGTTGATATTACAGATTTGGTTTAAAGTGGCAAGAAAAAGATCAGACTATAATAATCTAGCTCAGAATGTACTACTAGTAGTGGTGAAAAATATGTCAACTTGCACTTTGACAATTTGTATTCACTTCATTTGCAATGAAATGAGGCAACAATTATACTTTTTTCAGTTTTAAAGACTTACCTAAATGGGCACATAGGGTCCATTTAGCTAAGGAGATTTTAATAAGTGCTGTTCATTATGAGTTGATCTCCTCCAACAATATTAAACAAATGATTTGTATCTCTTTGAGGAAATCATTTTATATAATATATATACTACCTAGATATAAATTCATTTGATTTTTATTAACTTACACCTCATAAGTAAACAAAGAAATGGAAACTTTCTGAAATATACCAAAGTACTGAAGCTTGTCAATAAGTGTGAATTGACTTTGATGGATGTTTAGCTTGTTTTTCTTTCCCAAAAAAAAATGTCTTTCATAAGGGAAATACTTGTTTCTATTCTGTTTGTCTTTGAAGATGCCTGTTTTCCAGTATATCTTCAATTACTTCACACTCACATGCGTGCACGCATACACTGCCATTGGCTAGTTTTAAATGAATTCTATTTCTATATTAAGGACAGACTGGGAGAAAGAAGTACATTTAAATAGCTAAATCAATTTATCTGTCTTGACTTGCCAGCTAAATCTACTCTGTATGCTTCAGCAAAGAGGTATACTTCAGAGAATAAGTTGTGGGAGATAAAGCAAAGGGAAGAAAATGGAACTCTTCCACTTACTGCAAATGAAAGTAGTTTCATCTGAATTATCAGCACAATCATCCACAAAATCACACAGCTTGTCCTTTGCAATGCAGTGCTTGTTGGCACATGTGAATTCTTGAGCAGTGCATTTTCTTTCCGGGCTAAGGAGAGGAGAACAATCTAGAAATGAAATATCATCCACAGCTACATCTCCCATGTAACTGACACCACGTTTTGCTCTGAAAATAATCTAAAAGGGGAAAAAAAGGCAAGTTGAATGCTCTGTCTAAATAATTCAAAACTGGGACAAACACAATATAGACAGTGAGTTGGAATCTAATACAAATATTTCCATAATGAGACTGACCCAAGAGGGCCAACAGTATTTGTATCATACCCAAATCTAGGAATGTGGAAATGATAACATCTCAGACTCTTCTCCAGATTTCTAAAATGGCAGGAGTCACCAGCTCCCATTGCTATCTCACAGCTATCAGCCCCCAAAGACCTGCTCATTTCTCAGAAACTCATCATACATGGAAGCAGGGGAGCAGGTAGACACATCTTTACTCTGCTTACCCAGTTTTTGCCATTTCTCAGATCTGTCCCCTCTAACTACTTGAAAGCAAAAAGATATCAAACCTCAATACCACAAGTTACCTTTTTTTATATTTTGGCTACATCTTTGGAATTGAAATAATCTTAATTTGCCTTTATTAATATATGTGACAAACAAATACCTCATGTGTGTTATTGTTTGACAGTGAGATTCACTTATATGGACTCTAATAGAATTAGAATTAGAAGTGATGAAATATAATAATAGGGATCATTAGTGTTTCAGAAATTTCATTTTCAGTTTGTAAAATTACCACTACTTGGAATGACAATAAACACTTTCGTAAAACAAAGTCACATACTGCTTAGTCTCAAACTTCTAAGTGAAACTAATCCAGAGTGTTTCTATTAAATTTTTCTGTTAGACAAATATGTAAGTTCACACACCAAATATTCATATATTTTATAACAAATTTAGAACATATAAAGAGGAGCTAGCAAGAAATAAAGATTTACCCCAGATTTATTATCATCAAACTTCCAAATACCTTTTGATCAAATCTAAACAATTACTTTTCTTGAAAGAAGTAATTACAGTTTTTCCTTAAAATGTATCCTGTTTTTATACTATTGTGGGAAAACCTAGGTTTTCCCTTTAAGGTGAGGGGATACAATTATTGAAAATCAAGTCTCCTCCATTATAAAAGAATAAAAAAATAAAAATAAAATATTTATGTATAATCACATTGCTATATGCAAAATTATATGTAATGTACATAGAAATTAATAAACTGTGGTTATTCCAGAAAAATAAATAGCCAAGATAGACTAGGAGCTTAAAAGTGATTAAGAAGTTAGAAACTTGAAAGAGTAATACAAATTCTAACTTTTTTATAACGGTTTTGAATCCAAGAAAATGTAGATACACAAAAGGTACTCAAGCATCTAGATTACATTTAAACATTAAAGATGTGATGCAATATTCTGTGAATAAGAAATCAGATAACGCAATGAATGTTTCATTATTAATTTGCTTATCTGCTATCCTATAGGCAATATATCAGTTGCCTGTCATGTCCAATTGATAAAATCATCATTTATATCCCAATGCTCCTTTCAATGTGGTTGTGAGACCACAGACTTTAATACTGAAAGTGAGTAAACTTTTTTAAAAGAGTAATTATGATACAAATTTTCTCCCATGGAATATAATCAAGGTCAATTATCTTGGAAAATTTTGGAAGCAGTGCAGCATAGCAGTTGGATTGTGGACTCAGAGATGACCTGATATGTTTAAAGCCCATGTCTGCCAGTTTGTAATTATATAACTAGGGTATACTAACTTCCAGGTATTTCTGTATTGTAATCTATAAAATGGAGATGATAGTAGTATGCGCCTTATACAGTTATTGTGAAAACTAAAGTAGTGATATATTTAAATTCATAGAACAGCACTTAATATTTGGTAAGTACTATGTGTGTAATTATTATGGTTATGAATTTTTTTATAATTTGAGATGCTGTATAAATTTGAGGGTTTCTAAATAAAACTCTAAAAACTAATCAGTACTGATGATTCAGCATATATTTTCTAAAAATATACTTTTACTCAAGGGTTAAAGGCACATATCTTTCTGAGGCTAAAGGGAATGGCAGTGTAAAAATGGAAGAATCATGGACAGTATATCTAACTCATCACTCTGTCTCCAGTGCAGAGAAAGGTGTCTTGCACATAGTAGGTACATAATGAATTTTTATTGAAGGAATGAGTGAATAATATATAACATCAAATAGTCACAAGCCATTAATATTTAGTTTTAAGATTCAAACATGGTACAATTTGGAAGACTGAATGAATAATTGATTCCTCTTGCTTAAATCCCTTTTAGTGTTATCTTGAACATAGTTTTGCTATAAAAATATTGCATTTGCAAAGAACTAGTTAAGAATTCAAGGCCTCCCTGGTGGCACAGGGGTTAAATTCTCAGCAATATCAAGCTATCACCAGTCGCTGCAGCATGAGTTTTATCCCAGACCAAGGAGCTGACCCACATGGCACAGCAGACCGCTCCTGTCTTTCTGCTGCATCTCTCAGCAGTGTATTTCAGTAGATCCACCTGTTCTGCTCCTCACTCTGTCTCTGGCAAATCCTTTCACACACACACACACCCAGTCGTACCTCTGGCCTACGTCTGAGTACTTGTATGCATAAGTAAATAAAAACTTAACCTTTTAAAAAAATAATTCATTGCAAGGGGTGAAAGCCTGTGATTGGCAGCTGCACAACCATCTAGAAGTTCTTGCTAAGAATTCCCTTTGCCTCGCTGAAAGATATAGAAGCCTAAACAAATCAAATCCTTTTAATAATCAACGTCATATTGTGTAAGGTGATTAAAAGTGTTGTCCAATCTTTACTTCTTCAGGTTGAGTTTATTTCTTATCAATTTCCTAAATTATCTACACATAAGAAATAATAAAACTATATTTGAGGAAGAGGCCTAAAATTTGTGTAGGTTTTATCCTCCTAATACTATTAAAACCTACATGAGGAAAAAAAAGTACCATATAATTTTGTGCCTCCCCAAAATATTCTTGAATCAAGTAAAACTATAGTCTTTATTAAGATTCAATAATACAATGTACTTTGAAAAGTTTGTCTTTTAAATCAGGTTTGAAATAAATTAATGTAATTACTCCATGGTTTCTGAGAATATATTTGTAAAATGAGGGGGAGGGGGTACTCTTTGTACCTAAAAAGCTGATTGTGGCGCGAAGAAGACAGGTGTTAAAACTAAATATTCCTGGAAGTATGGCTGTATAATTAAGAGACATTCAGACATTATGAAACTATAAATTCCTTATGGAAAATTCTAGATGGAATCGTAAGATTTCATGCAACACATAAAAGAGGGAATGGGAAAACAAGAAGACTGAGAGGAAATAAATTAGGCTTAAAAAATAAAAAAAATTTCACTATAACCTAATTACTTGGATTACAAACCTGTATATGTGAACGAACACCTAAAAATATTTCTACTTTCTTCCACTGTGCACCTTGCTGTCCATTCTGAGCCCACAATTTAGAAGTAACATTGTATTTTTGGCTGAGTACCTGCAGAGATAAATCAAGTAACAAGCGTTGAAATATTTTTCTTGATAAAATTTTCCCAGTGATTTTTTTTAATTTTATTATCAACATTATAGTCCTGAGAGAAAACTTGAGACATTTTTCATTAGATGTCTTTGTTTCCTATACAATACTGTGTCCCCAGGGTACCAAACAAGCTCTGTGTAAAAAAGGTATATTTGAATATCTGTCAAACTAGTCTGAGGGTATCTGGATACCATTTAATTAAGAACTCAACTATATTAGCTTTTCAACTATATTAGCTTTTCAAAATATGACAGCAGTAACAACTGGAACTTTATATATTAAGTAACATTCATGTAGTTGAGCAAAAAGCACAGAATTTCTAAAACATTCTTAAGAATAATCTTCATCCTCTTAAGGTCAGAGGGGACAATAATGTTAAAATGCAAGCCCACTCAATTTCAACAACATATTTGGGTGATATGATATGCTGTGCCAATAAAAGCTCCCTACTCAATAGTCTTGAAATCAACAAATTCTTAGAGATACTATAATCTCATTCTTTGGGAAAATCCATAGTCTCAGCAGATAAATCATCATGGTTCTTGCTTTAGAATGATACAAAATAAGTCAGTAAGAAAGTTACTAAAGACTAAGGTAGGGCAGAACAATTTCACATTTTATGTATTTCAAAATCTATGTATTACCATTTTAATTATTTGATAATTACTTATGAAATTTGAATACTGTTTTATTTTTTCAGCAGCTAAAAAATGTTATTCTGAAAAAAATTGAAAAAAAATCTATCTGAGAAAATAAATCTCAATCACAAAACTATAACAATAACAGTAAAATAATTCTCATTTTTCGGATGAAAACCCTATAAGTTGTATTGATTATTTTGTATACAACCATTATTAAAGTGTCAATGTAAAACAAATGATAAATTATGACTTTATTATTAAACATGAACACGTACATATAATGAAATGAATATACTTTTAAACTGTTTTTTGTAAGAAGTTTCAGTTACAATAAAGACACTTCTTCCAAAATTGAACTACAAATTCAACACTTTTCCAATTTTAAAAACTAAAAGCATTTTTGAAATAAGACATTTTGTCCAAGAATTATTTGGAAAAATTAATACTATATGGCCAAGAAAATTCTAGACCAAGATAATGATAAAATTCAAACATAAAAAAAAATGTTACTGGGAAAGAAGTGGCTAGCAACTGTTCTGCAATCTACTTTTCTCTTTTTATTAGAGAAAAAAAGAACAGGTAACATAGGTCCAATCTCCTTGCAAACATGTCAAATATAGACTTCCAGGTAAATAAATTAATGGTATTTGAGAGGGAAGGATTCTTGATCTATGGCTGATCTTATCAAAATATTCCTGTCTAAACTGCTCGTGGTAAACAATTCTGGAATTTAGGAATTTATTTTTCAGATTAGGCTTCCTAGAAAATGTCACATATGATATAAAACTGAATAAATGGAGTCAGCCTTTTCTGTGTAAATGACGTACTGATGCATATTTCTTACAAGACTTTATGTTTCATAGGAGTCATGTCCACTGTGAGAAGACAGATGTAGGGATCTTCTTTAAGATTCCAGAAACTCACCTTGCTTTGTCTATTTATTTTGTTCTGGAAGAAATCAGTCCCCTCCATTTAGAGAAAAAAGTTCCAGAAATGGAGAAGCACCAAAAAGGTGAGTCTAGAACATCTTCTTAGTCAGAATGGAAGAAAATACTCAAGCAATTTTAAAAATACTAGCATCAGAGACAAGAACATACATTCGAATATTGTCAGTATGTATAATCATTTGATTGTATTATTCTCAGAACACTGATCCTGAAACCTACACAAAACATTTCAAGTATAAAGCCATATCACACAGAAGTTGTAACCTCAGAATAAAAACACTGAATGATAAGTCGGAGAGTAAATATACATATACACATTCTATTAACTATCCAAGTCAATTCTGTTAAAGATTTTTTCAGTCATACCATTTTGAAACTAGTGAGGTATTGGTAATTTATGTGTATTAGCACACCACATTAATAACACAAAGTATACAAGATGAATGGTCAAAGAGAAAATTAAAAAGATGCAACTCATAAGAAGTACCTGGAGAGAACCAACTGTGGCACCATTCATATGAGTCCAGAACACCAGAGTACACTGTGGTCCCGTATGGGAAATAACAGGAGTGAGAATGTCAGCTGTGTCACCAAAGTTTCCATTTGAGCTATCAGCATACAGGTACCAGCCATCTGTGGTATTTCTAGAGAAGATAAAATGGGATTATCAGGTACAAAAAGAAGAAATCATAAAATAGGGGCCTCCCTGGTGGCCTAATGGGTTAAGTCCCAGCACTATGAAGCTATCCAGAGCCACCGCAGCAGGAGTTCAATACCTCGCTAGGGAGTTTCCCACATGGCATGGCAGACCTCTCCTGTCTCACCCACTGCTCCCCTCAGCAGTGTACTTCAGTAGATCCGCCTGTTCTGCTATCCACTCTGTCTCTGGTGAATCCTCTCATCCCCACACCTCTGTCCTATACCCCAGTTCTTGTATGCATAAATGTTTAAAAAAAGAAAATCATAAAATATAAAATATTTTGTCACTGACCATATTTTAATGTCCTACAATATTTCCTAAAAGTATGTATATTTTATAGCATAATGATAGTCTTCAGCAGGAATAATTCTTCTACTATTTTGATTTTGAATTCATGGTCATTGTAATGACACCAATTGATACATTGTGCACAAATTACAGTAAAGTTAGAATTACCAGGGCTAATATTTAATAACTGGTTTTTCTTTTTTTAATAATTATGCTGTGAATACCATAATCAGCTTTGTAGAGTTTATTTTTATGTGGGTAAAATGAAACCCTGAGGCACTGAATACGTTTAGAAGAGGCATATTAAAAACGAAAAAATAAAGCATGAAAAACAGAAAGAAAACTTGTCTGGGGTTTTACTCATAGGTCTAAACGAACTTCAGGTTCAAATTATTCTCTTAATTAAGTGAGCTTTACATAAATATGAATTAAAAATAAACAAGTAGAACACCTAACTCAGTCCTGGTCCATGTCATGTATTAAATAAATGGCAGTTGTGAATAAATTGCTGTTAATGGAATAAGAATAAAACCACAGAGCATATGAGTTAAGATTATTTTTAAGAGGCAGGATTATTGATTTGTTTGAATTGTGGTTCAATGACTAAGCACTTCCAGCTTACATCAGTCTTTAAATTAGCAGTTCTTTAAATTAGAGAATATTAAATAACAGGCTGTCATCTAATACTAAAAAAAAAAAAAAAATCCTGAGGAGGAATATAACCTTTACTAGTACATAGATAACTAAAATCAAATAATCTGCCAGTGGTAATTCCCCTGGTGAGTACTGAACAAGGTCTGGGCTTAAATCCATCTCCACATGCTTTATACTCTAAACTAGCTATACTCCAATGTGGATGTTGAACCAAGCTGAGAACCTGTTTTCAAATGTTAATTTGCGGGCCACTATCTCAGACCTACTGAGTTAGGAACTTTGGGGTAAAACCAATAATCTGCCTAGCAAACTCTCCAGTTTATTCTGGCACATGGTAATTATCGAGACCCACTGTTACAAATCATTTATACTAATAATTAAAATGGTATTTCTAATTCCAAGTTGTTAAATCAAAATGCTAAATCCAAAAGAAATACCTAGAAGAACAGATATTCAAGCCTTAGTCTCCTTCCCAAAATGAACACTCTTGTAAAAGTAAATATGAGATTGCAGAATTTTTGACACTTCTTTCTACAACACCTCATTTTCCCATTATATACTCTGTAACAACTAGGTTGTATGCTCCTGTAAGATAAAACAACTATGCAACTCAAAGACATATCCAACATAAATATGTATAGTGGAGAGATAATGCTACTTGGAGACACTTTCCTTTGAAAAATTTTGTTTATTCTATAATCTAAAAATCAGTATAAACTTGCTAGTGTAGAAGTTGAAAGAAATGTACAAGAATCTATATTAATAATTAATGACTTTGTCAGTTGTATATGGTGATCAGAAGTATAAAGCTGAGTCAGAGTTCTCCAGTTAGATTCACATTCTTTCATTATTATTAGGGTTGGGGAAAAAAAATGAGAATGTGTACTATGCTCAATATTTAAATGATTCTTGTATTTTAATATTTACACCTTGAAACACCTTTCCAAATGTTAGAGTCTATGCTGCTTTGAGATTTTAAACTCCTAAACACTTCTATCTTTGTACTATTAAAAATAAAAGCCACACCATACTGGAGTTATATTACTAATAGAACATGAGTAAGTGACAAGTTATGATCTCTCAAACTATTGGCTATGTTAATCACAGAAAGTTAGCCCTTGACTTTTTACATTAAGAGAGCAGATAATCTGGTTGTAGTTCTTAACCTTCTCACAATCTTATTCATGTGTGTCATTTTTTTCCTGTGCTTCCACTGGAGTTCAATATCCATATTTTAATGCACTGCATACTTTGTAAAGGATTATAATGAATTATCATTTTTTGACCTTTACATTATTCTGCATCTTTGTTCATTAGCAATTGCTGTTATTGGTTATTTATAGCATCATTATTTTTGATAGAAAGGGCATTTTAAACTCTTAAAATATAAAAGATGGTGATCTTTTAGAAGTATATTTAAAAGCAAACAAATATTACCAGTGTTTTGTAACTGAGTCTCTGTTTTTATAATAAAATGAGTACAGAATGCCAGAAATGGGTTCTAAACTAACAAAGGCAACACTATTAATGAAATAAAAATGTACAAGCTATAATAGTCAAGCACTGCTAAAATGGAAATCTTTTTTTTATTTGAACACAAAGAGTAAATGGGTCGAGTCCAGCATAATTTAGAAACATTTTTTATTCATTTTATAAAATAACTTACCATCCCCTTTCATTTTATATGAAGCTTTGAAGCATACTGATTCTATTGAGTTTTTATATTTATGTTTTAGAAATTTTGTTGACAAAAATAAAATTATTGAATGTAGTAATTTAATTTAAATGTAATCTGAATAATGAATAAAATAAATACATATCATTTATTTAACTTTTAAAATCTACATTTTCTAATTAACTCATTAAAACCTTCCTCAAAATACTATTTTGAGTTCATGATATCCTAGTCACCAGTATAACTGCCTTTGTAAGAAAACTTTGTATTTAATTTAAAAGAGAAATTACTGAAAAGTAATCCCTGGCAGAAAATTTAGATCTCTAAAGAGAATATAAGAAAATTTAATTTTAAACCTAGTGATTTCCCCAAAGAAATTTTAGTTCAAGACATTTTTCTTTCTTCTTTTTTGTTACAAACTACATACATATCAAGTAAAATGTATCCAAAGATAATACAAGTAATACATCTCTCATTTCAGTTAAGAACATAACATATAAAAAAATAATCCATCAAACTATTAAGATTCCATCTTCAGCAACTTAGAAAACTAAATTTATCATCAAAATTGAACTATGTCACTAATTTCCTTCAGCTTCTCTTTAAGTATTTGGATTTGCCTTCAGCTTCTCTTTAAGTATTCCTTTTTCATTGGTTCAAATTTTGAGTGTTGGAACATTTTTGTCTTATCTTCTTGTGATTCATGGTGCCTCTTTTTTCTCATGGTCACATGGAATGAGAACAGCACTACACTAGGTGTTAACTAAAACAGTCAAATTAGTCAGCATCCTTTCCCTTGAGATGCCAACAGTAGATGGAGTTAACAACTAGATTAATATTGATGATTTTCTGGGACATGTGGCTAGAGATAAACCATTTGATTTAAACTGAAGAGAGGAACCAGGGAAACTTTCCTGGAAGAGCTGATTTTTCAACCAAGTTCAGAAGGATTTTCAACTAAGTTAGAAGACTGTTAATTGAAGCACCATGGCATGAGATAAATCATATTTGGAATAAAGGTTTATTGAATGGATGGAAGAGGAGACTGACAATAAGGTTAAAATAAGAAGCTGAACCATACAATAAAATATCTTAATGATGGAGATACAGATATAGGCATAGATATAAATATAGATACAGATCATTACTCTGAATACTTGAAATGTATACAACATTATATGTCAAGTGCATCTCAATAAATCTAGGGGGAAAATAAATTTAGGGAAAAAATCTTAAGACCAAATAAAGGAGATGAAAGACATCCACTTGGATATCTACTAGATAGCTTAAAAGAACTTAAAAATGAAAAGATTATCTTCTGTTTCCACAGAAAATTCCTAATTGAACATCTTCCAACCCATTTTTCCAAGTTAAAAATTAAAGGCTGTCTTTAGCTGCTCTTTTGTTTCTCATCTTGACTACCTAATGAATCATCATATTATATTTCATTTACATCATACATGTATCACATCAACTTGTAAGTATAGTATTTTCTCTCTATTGTCCTAATATCACTCCATAGTCATCACTTAGATTATCTCCACAATGAAACAGTCCCAAGCACAAAGTGGCATGCTACTCCAAATAGTCACTGCTACAAATAACTTCTGGAAATAGAAGCAATCAAAGGACATCATTCCTTTCATTGTCTCTTTCATCTCTGCAATTTGAATGAAAGTCTCAACTCTGATGATTTCTATAGGTTGCCTCATCAAAGTTACACTAGTTTTATGACTTTTATTTGGTTTGGCCAATGTGAAACACTAGCAGAAACTAATTTTATGGAATTCCATGAAACTGTAAATTTCATGGAGTCTAAATTGAAGACAACTATTTCCTAGTGTTCAAATAGCAATGTGGAAAGTAAAATTCACACTGGATATCGGAGATTCATTGTAAAAATGTCTTAATATGTTTCAATTTTATATTGATTCATGTTGAACTTAAACATTTGTATGTATTAGATGAAAACAGTATATTATTAGAAATAATCTCACCTGTTAATTTCTTTCTATATAACATGGGTACTAGAAAATTTTAAAATTACAAAATTGATTTGTCTTAAATAGTATTAGCACTTTTGCTGAAAATCAGATGTCCATAAATGTATTTGTATATTTCTGGGTTCTCAAAGGGGATGATTTCACTCATATTTGGAATATAGAGAAACCAACCCAAGGAATCAACTCTTCTTTTTGGAGGTTTTTTTGATTGGGTTTGTTTTTACTCTTAGGATTTCTTTCCTTCCTATATAAATATTAGGAACAAGGTCTCAGTCTTTGGAAAATCCAGATAGAATTTTGATAGAGATTGCATTGACTCTGCAGGTGAATTTGGGGAATGTTGACATTTAAACATACATATTCAGATTGCATTTCCATTTTCTAAAATTCTTCAATTTCTTTCAACAACATATTATAATTTTCAGTGTAAAAGCCTTGAACATCTTTGCTAAATTTATTCCTAAGTATTTTATTTTTTATACTATTATAAATTAAATTATTTCCTCATTATCTTTCTGGGATAGGTTGTTCATTACAAGTGAGTATAGATGCAAAAATACTTATGTATCTTGATCTTGTATCCTACAACTTTGCTCAAGTCATTTATTCTAATTGATTTTGTGTGTATTAATCCTGTATACAAGATCTCGCAATCTGTGAATGTGGTTTCATTTTTTTCAAAATAATCTGGAACCAGGTATATATTATTTCAATAAATCAATATGCGATAAACAATAAAATAATATACCGCATCCTTTGTAAACTGATCTCAACAGAATTGCAACCATAATGCTGGTTTATTACTGATAAATTATCTGAAGTCAAGATTAAAGTGATTTAAAAGAGAAATAATAGAACTAATATAATATCCTTTTATTAGTCAACATATTTAGGTTACTTATGAATTAGTAAGCAACTTTGTGTTAGTACATGCTATGTGCAAGACCATGAATGCTTTTCAAAATAAATACATTTGATGTATTTTATAGGCATTTTAAAAATAGATATAAGCCAGTCTACTGAGAAAGATTTAATTCATTTGTACATAAAAAGACAATCTCTAGTCTATGTTCTTTACTATGTCACACTTCAATATCTCATCCTCTGGTTATTTGGTCTTTAAGACGAACAAAAATATTAAAGAAAACTGTTTTTAATAAAAATGTTTAAATCTGATTTGTCCCACTTGACATCTGAGGCCAAACTGTTCTTCTTGAAATGCAAAGCCAGAAAGAACTTGAAGAATATTAGTTCAAAATAACAGCCTTACTGAAGAAAACCATGAGATTTAGAAACTATATTTTGACTTTCATTACGACTACAATTCTAAAGCATAGACTGTGTAAGTAGACTTGGAGAAAGGATCTGTGCCATACAGAATTGCTAAATGAAAACTATCTTTTCTCCTAGTTTATGTTGTAATTTGAATACTATATAAACTCCCAGGAATAGCTTATGTTCTTAATGTCAGAGGGCCTCGCTGGTGGCACAACAGGTTGAGTGTCTGCACTATGAAGCTGTCCGCAGCCACTGCAGCACGAGTTCGACTCCAGCCAGGGAGCTTCCCACATGGCTTCAGCAGACCTCTCTTCCCTCGCCCACAGTTCCCCTCAGCAGTGTATTTCAGTCGATCTGCCTGTTCTGCTCCCCATTCTGTCTCTGGTGAATCCTCTCCCCCCCACCCTCTCACATTTCTGGCTTACACCCCAGCTTGTATGCAAAAATATATAATTTTTTAAAAGTGATTCATATGAGATAAAGTATGCTCATATTTTCAAATCCTTGTCTTAATGATAAACCTTTTGATAATTTCTCTTTACTTGGTTGAGAAAGCTGCTTTTTCCTCCCAATGTTGAATAATTATAACACTTCTGTTTAAGAGAATAATGGAATAATGGAATAGTAATGTATTTCCTTAATTTTATTGCAGTTAAAGGAAAAACATTTAAAATTATACAATGAAAATTATTATGAGTGCATTTATAACCATAATATAAAAGTTATTTCATTATTAAATATAATGATCTTTATTAACATAAAATCATACACTGTCTTATGAATATAGTATTAAAACTTTACCTTATATAACAAATATATTACCTAACCACTCTGTTGTGACACATGCACGTATTCTTATATTCATATACACATATATACATATATATATATATACACACACACACATATATATAATTTAGGCATGGCTGAAAAGATTTTTCAGCATAGATTTTTTTTAATTCCATAGTAATCTTAAAAATTATTAAGCTAAAATATACTGAAATAAAATAATATTAAAGTGATTTAGTTTATTTAAAGCAAATTATTGTCATATATGCAAATATAAAAGAATAGGTGCATTGGGCCTCCCTGGTGGCGCAGCGCTTGAGCGCTGTGCTCTGGAGCTGTTGGCAGTGCAATGTGAGTTCGACGCCCAGCCAGGGAGAATCCCGCATGGTGCGGCAGACTTCGTCTGCTTGCCCGCTGCTCCCCTCAGCAGTGTATTTCTGATCTGCCTGTTCTGCTCCCCACTCTGTCTCTGGTGAACCCTCTTGCCGCCCCGCGCCTCTGGCCTGTACCCCAGCTTGTATGTATAAATAAATAAATCTTAAAAAAAAAAAAGAATAGATGCATCACTAAAGTAAAAACGTGTTTTCTTGTGTTTTAGAAGTATAGTTATGCTTGATATTCAATACTGTGGAAATGCTGTCAGAAATGGCACTTCCCACACACACACATATTAAAACAGAGAAAATTACCTTGCTAATTTGGATTTTGACTGTTAGTCTTTTTATTCTGCAAAACTCTTCCTAAAGCCCAGTATTTAACCATTGTTCTAGATTTATAAAACTGAATCTTTTAGAAATTATGTTGGGAGAGTGTTAAGGCATCTAAATTGGCCTATAAAATACTTATCTTCCTACCAAAAAAGGCTCTGTGAAAGCAATAATTCTGGTATTTAATGTCTAAAAGACTAAGGCTTTAAAAATAGTTATTCTTGCAGCACAGAAAATATTAAAATGTTTTCAGATTTATGGAAGCTTTTAGCCACAGTTGTATCTAACACTTAGATATATTATAATATGCAGAGTTATGTCACAGAGATAGTTTGTGTAATTTATGGGGTTTTCATTTTATAATGATGTCAAGCATGCAGAAAGGAGGAAAGCAGGTGCATTTACAACAGTGGGGATTAAAACTATTTCCACCTGAAAAACAATGATCAATGTTATGAAATAAGAAGAAATCTAAGAAAAGTACTTCTACTTTACAAATAAATGACACACTTAAGAAATTATGTTCTCTCTGGTCAGCATTTTGCATGAGATGATTCATATTCAAATAGATACTCAACAACCTGCAAGTCCTAAAATCAATAATACTTTAAAATATTTGCCTTTTTTAGGTAACCATGAGATAAGTACATTTGGTTTTCATTCAAGAGAGTGGAGTTGCTTTGATTAGAATTAAAGAAGTAATGGGCCTCCCTGGAGGCGCAATGGGTTAAGCGCAGCACTGTGAAGCTATCAAGAGCCACTGCAAGACAAGTGTGATACCCCACCAGGGAGATTCCCACATGGCACAGCAGACCTCTCCTGCCTCACCCGCTGCTCTCCTCAGCAGTGTACTTTAGCCGATTTGCCTATTCTGCTCCCCACTCTGTGGTGAATCCTCTCACCACCCCACACCTCTGGCCTAGCTTGTATGCATAAATAAATAAATCTTAAAAAAAAAAAGAATTAAAGAAGTAAGAGTACAGGTAGAAAAGATTTGAGAAAATAAAAATGGTGGGAATTTTGTAATGAATGAGACAATGTAAAATGTGCCTTGAAATTATAGGTCTTTCAGGTAGTGAGACAAATCTGAGAGCAAGGAATTTTCTTTTTTTTTTTCAAATATCTATTTATTTAGTAGAAGAACTGGGGTGTAAGCCAGAGGGGCAGGGAGTGAAAGGACAGAGACACGGTGGGGAGCAGAACAAGCAGATCTACTGAAACACACTGCTAAGGGGAGCAGCATGTGAAAGGAGAGGTCTGCTACTCTATATGTGGGTCAGCTCCCTGGCCTAGGATGGAACTCAGGGAAAGCGGTGATAGTGCTGAGCCTTAACCCCAGGGCACCAAGGAGGCCAGAATAAAGAATTTTCTCCTAAACTGTTTCTCAATTATAATAGTCATTTCACAATATTTTTTTCATTGTTTATGCAATTAGCTTATAAAACTTTTTTCCTGAAACATCAGGTTTTAAAGAAAATTTTCTCTAGATTTATAGAAAAAAGAGCCTACTCTGATCAAAATTGGAATTAGGAACTGAGAAACTTATTCCTTTGTTTTTCAGCAATATCGTCCCCACTTCTTGCCATGGAGGTCCCTAAGAATGAGGTTCTAGAACCATCTAGGAAATATACTAAAATTACAAATTCCTAGCCTTACAATACTAAATTATACTAAAATTACAAACTCCAGGTCCAGTGCACAAGTGTTCCACAGTCTTTATATACACAAATTTTCAGTGACCCTTCATCCACATTTTGAAAAACTTTCCTAATGAGCCCTGTGAAAAACCACTAACCTAGAATAAACATACATAATCCACCAGACATCATTTTCATATGTACAATCAAGTGTGGTAAACTTAATTTTGCCTGAGGAGGTGATTTCATGCTCTTTAGAAATGTAGCCTATATTTAAAAATATTTTATTAGTGGAAATATAGGCAGTTCATGAGGTGTGGCTTATTTACATGTGCCACAGAAATGTCTTAAAATTACCCTTTACTTTTGTATGAGTTAGAAGTAGCCTAAGGAAAATTTTTATACTAAAATATCAAATATTATTTGACAACTGTCAAATGTGATCAAAACAAAAGCAATAATAAGATCTGCTATTCTATCTATATACTTCAGGCAACTCTGGCTACTAAGATTCAAATCAAATGTGGTAAAATTGGAAAATATTTTAATAGAATAAAATCAACAAAAGAGAGCGCAGAAAATCAGAATGAAAAAATGTCTCAGAACATTTTTGTCTCGTAAATACTGTGGCTCTCTGAACACAAGGTCATTTTAGCAAAAGCAATCTTGGGCTGTGCAGCAGATACACCATTCCTTTTCTTTGAAGCAGCAGTCACAGAAGCTAAGAGTCAGGGAGCTTTAACTCTGGAAAGTTGTGGAGGCAAAATGTTTGGAAAAGAATCCTGTAATGTAAATGCCTTTATTCTCTTCAATAACGTTTCCTTGCAATTATTCAAACAAAATAAGGAAGGATGGCATCCTGGGGGACAGTAAGCACTCTACGTATTTAGGGACCATGACACAGGTCTGAGTTAGAGTCTGAATGATGAAAATAAAATCCAGAATAAATGATGATGAGGAGTTAAGATTGGAAGAGGAGGTATAGACAAGAAAATAGAAAAGTTGTAAGAGGAGGACAAAGACAGAAGGTCCTGAGGAGGCTGGAGGGAGGAATGAATGAAAATCTTTAAAACAACATAGTAACAGTGCTTTTCAATGAATGGTGATATTACAAATTATTTTCTCAAGATTTTCTCTAGTTTCTACATTCATACTTTTTAACTGATTTTTTTTTTAATTTTGTATGAAAGATTATACTTAGCCCTTTCATTCTGTAACTAAACATTCATCTTTACAATAGATTCAAAAAAGTTAGGGGGTGGGGCAATTTGGGGTTGAGGGTTGCTTAATAAATCTTGAGAGACATGTTAAAAATATGTGCTCACTCACTTCGTATGATCCACCTGTGGTCTGTGGTCTTTTTCCCCATGATGAATACTGGTTCCATTACCAAGTCCCCACCTGAATGTATTTGAATCTTGAATTAAATCTTCTGGGGTTGACTGATACCAATTACACAGGCTTCCATTTTCAAAGTTGCAAACTTCCATGACTTGTATAAGGGGAAATAACAAAGATATAAAAGTTAATCACAATTAATTCATCAATAAATGATGATTTCTCTCCGTACCAATACTTTCTTTTTTTTATTTTAATGGAGGTAACATTAGTTTACAAGTTCCAAGATTATATTTTCTCACCACAGCCACCACTAATTGTCCCAGTCACCATCCACCACCAAGCAAATAGCTTCTTCTATGTATTCCCTATGCTCCGCCTACACCCTGGTAAACACCATTCTATTGTCAGAATCTATGGGTTTGTTTATGCTTTAGTTTTCTTTATATTCCATAAATGAGTAAAATCATATGGAATTCATCTTTCCCCTCTGGCTTACTTCATTTAGCATAATTCTCTCAAGATCCATCCATGTTGCCCCAAATAGCAAGATTTTATCCGTTTTTTGAATGACTAAGTAGGATTCCATTGTGTATAAATACCACATCTCTTTACCCATTCATCTACCATATATCAAACTTTCTTGCCTTTGTTTTATTTTATTATAAACTAACTTTTAAGCATAAGCATAGTGAAACGATTTGTATGATCATCAGAAAAAATTAAAACTAGATAAATTCAAATATCTATTAGTACCTGAAATATGGGGATAAATGCATATACTAAAGACTCTGCCCTCATGAGGTGAGATTTTAATTAGCTCCTAAAATAATAATATAAGTATTGCCAGGTCTTCTTATATTATTTGGATGACACTCCCCCCCACCCCAGTTTCAATCCGCCTGGGTTTTTTTTTTTCCAGTTATATTACAAATCTAAACATTAGCTCAGTCTTTGAAGGAGCTATTCCAAACACTGAACTATTTAATTTCAAAACAGTAAGATTTACAATAATGTTTATATCGAACCTGTTTTATATTAGACCCATTTGAAAGTCTTCAAAATTCTTGTAGTGACAGTAATTTAATATCACAGGAAATTACAATTCCAATAATGTCTTAATAAATATAGGTTGTATGTGAAAATGTTCCCTCCTCCTCTCTGAGTGTATTCATGTGTCTATTTTAAAGCCTCCACTGCTTGAATAAAAGTAAAGTTTCAATTCAGTGAATTATTACATATAATGTAGAAAGCCTGTGTACACTCAGGTTTTAAATGACATATACAGTAATGGCATCCCAACACCACCACTTAGAAATTTCACATTTCAATGTAAAAATTGCAATGGAAACGCTGCATCAAAATAAAAGATATTTTTAACTGTTACAATCATGTGTATTATTTAACCTGATATTATTATCATTCAGATCATTGTATTTTTCTTGTTATGAGATTTAGGATTCAATAAAATAATTTCCTTCATATCACTGGAAGTGACAGGATTATAGTTTAAGAAAAAACAATTAGGGAGCATAAAATTTCAAAGAAGATAAATAAACTCCAGAGATCTACAGCAAAATATTGTACCTACAGTCACTAATAATGTATTGTACACTTAAAAACTTTTGAAGAGATAGAGCTCATGCTCTGTTCTTACTGCAATTTTTTTAAAATAGTTAAACTGTAATTATCAGGCAGATTTATCACATTTCCTCTTCAAAGAGTTGAAAGAGGAACAATCAAAACTTTTGTTCAGGAATAAAACAGTCACTATGCCCATAATTTAAAAATAATAAGTTAATAGTAGACATTCATTCAGGACATACAAAGAAGTTATCAATTCTTCCCATCCAATCATAGATGATATTACTAACTGCAAATGTGAACTAAGAATAAGGTTAGTATTCACTAAAGATATTCATTAGGTATAATTAATTAGATTTCCTATAAACTTGTACATACACTATACCTTATGTATGATTATAAGAGGATTTTGGTGTCTTCCCATAGGAAAGTTTGAAAACCACACCTCCCATTACATTATCTTCCATCTGTTATGCACAAGCATACATTTCTGGCCAACATGAGCTAATTACTTTTCTAACTCATTCACAGAGTGAGACAGCTTTACTTTTATGATTTTTTTTGGTCTAGATTATTTAGTTCACTTATTGAGTTTTTTTTCCTGTGTTGAAGAATAACTATGAATCTTTCCTAATTGTTCAAGTTTTAAATTTCTTGCCAAGGCTAATATAACCAAAAATAGAATTTTACCATATTCTGTATTATCTGTATGTTCTAAACACTTAATATTATCAGGACACTTGAAAAATATTAGGGTAAACAGTGAGAATTCACATACTACTCAATAAAGAGCAAGGAAAGGGGGGAAAATCAGAAAGTATTTGTTTACTATTTCTGATCTCATGCTTTGCCCATTTGGACATAGTAGGTTTTCCTTCTCTTGGACTGTATCTTCACTTATGAAGTTCACTTTTAAGTTAAATAATTTTGCATTTGATCCAACAGAAGAATCAAAGATTGACAGGTTCCAAAATAATGAAAACTATCTTTCAATAGGGCACAGATGTTGAAGGTGTCATCTGTGTTAGTTGGTTTTCTCATAAACTCTATATACTTGACATAGTATTTATTTCATATGTACATTTTGTCAATGGCAAAATGTAAATGAATTTGTCTAGCTTGGGGGCATTATAATGCTTTCTCCCTAAGCATTCCTAATAACTGTGTGAAGAACAGAGACAAATAAAGAGCTAGAACAGAACTAGTCAATGATAGTTCTGGAGTCAAAAAAAGTCCATGAATACAAGTGTTTTTAATCCAAAACATTAAAGACACTTCTTGATGTGCCTGATAGAAGAAAGCATGTTGAATCTTCAACTATATATATTTTTAATATAAACAGCTTCTAAATTGAGAGATTACACATAAATTGAGAGATAGCCAGTTGAAGATATCAAACTCGGATAGTGGGGCATGTCATTTTCTTATCTCTTATGGCTACATTTAATACAAAGTTTAGGAATTTCACCTACCACAGGATGACTCATCTGATTTGTCAGGGCAGTCATATCTAAAATCACATTTCTGAATTTCTTTAACACAATGACCACTCTGCCTGCAGATAAACTCATTGTCTGTACAGTTGTGTGGAGGTAATGTCACTGGAACTGAAGTTTCTGGCGGAGTTGGAAGATCCACTGGCAAATTACCTGAATAAGAAATAATATACATTCATCATTTACAGATTTTCCATTTCTTGAAGGATTTACATCATGATTTTTTCCTGAGTATGTTTCATATCCATAGTATAAGGAGTACGCAATAGTATTGGCTAATCTGCTAAATTCCTTATACAGAAATAGGAAATGAGTTTCTTGGTCTTAGATATGTCAGATCACTCTGGATATATCTTATAAAAATAGGCAAAGCGACAAATGGATATTATTGAAAAGTTTTTCAAAGCTTGCTGAGGAAGTCCCAAGGACAGGGCTTAGAATATCGATAGGAACCAAGAGGGTTCTAAATGTTGGCATTAGGAACTAAACTAAAGATCTTTTTCCTCCTGCCATCCCTAATCTGATATTTTCAAATGAGACATGTTTACACTGAAGTAGTATATCATTAATTTGAAATCACAACTTGACTTAAATGGAATCTTGTCTTTATACCAAGATGTTTTCAACAGATATGTTTGTAAGTATGATAACTGATAACATAATGGTTAGACAAATAATATTAAAGACTATTTGAGCCATATATATATATGCTGATGAGGGTATACTCTATTTTAATCTAGGGCACATCCCTGAGAAATTAAGATCAGTCTCCCCAAAAAGGGCCAGGTAGGCTTTTCCTTGATGTCCAGAGAAGGCCTTTTCCAATACCTGTCACCTTGGTATGTTCTCTGAGTCTAAAGAGAAACTTCTCCTTTTGGATACTTATTTTAAAATACAAAATTCTGGGAACAGAATTGTTACCTAATATGTTACTAATATGTTACTCTGAAAGTCTTATTCAAAACAAGAGGAAAGATATTTAACTTTGCCATCATTACTCATCATTAATTAATTTGAGAGTAGACAAAATCATCATATACTGATGTAAAGAATCAGAGGATTCTATTGCACAGTTAAATGTGCCTGCTTTCTCTAGAAATGTAATTAATCTTGCCTAAAAGACTTTTTTCTAGTATTCTCCTAGATGATTGTGAGTATAAGAATCTATACATGAAAGCATGGAAGCACAGAAGACATTTGAAAAATCAGTTAGAAACAACTGGAAGTTAGAAAATGAGAAAGAGTTGACCTAGAAGAACATGAAAAGAAAATAAATTCATGGCATAAGAATTACTTGGAAAAAATGAGTAAGATTTGAAGTAACAAGCTAACTACTTGAGTCAATACTGTTTTGTAACCGTGGTCAATGGCAAAGGTAATAGAAAAAAAAAAAACAGATGTGAGAAATATTTTGGGGTGGGCTTCTGCAAGATTTGTAAGTGGGAAGCTTATGGGCTAAGTCAAAGATAACTGTGGAATTTCAATCCTAGGTTGCTGGAGAATACTGATGTCATCAAAAGGAAGAAAAATGCAAACCAATATTACCTCAAGAAAAATAAAGGAACAAGGAAAGAATAGAGACAAGAGAATCTGATTTTGAAGGACAGATAAAAACGAAATAAATTTTAGTATAAACTAAAAGTTATAGGTAAAGCACAAATCGGCACTTTAAAAAATTAGGTTTATATTTTGTGTTTGTGATTTTTAGTTTTCATTTTGTTTTGTTTTATTGACCAGGGAGGAAAAATGCTGTATATAATTATTTTATTTTATTTTTTATTGCTATTTATGTCTTTTACATTTTGTATTCCCCTTGGGCAGCCCACCACCAATTCACCCGTGATCCATCTCCATGGTCCCCTGTATTCTCCTCTCTTCCATTTTGTGCCCTTATCCTCCCCTCCCCCGCACCCCACCCCCCACCGCTGAGTGTCTCTCTCCCACCCGATCTCCCTATAGTCCTGTTATAAGTGAAACCATTCGATATTTTTCTTTTTCTTTCTGGCTTATTTCACTGAGTATGATCCCCTCTAATTCCATCCATGTCGCTGCAAATTGCATGTGTTTATCTTCTTTGAATGTTGAATAGTATTCCATTGTGTATATGTACCACATCTTCTGGATCCAATCATTTATTTTTGGACATCTGGGTTGCTTCCATACCTTTGCTATTGTGAACAGTGCCGCAATGAACATACGGGTGCATGTATACTTTCGGATTAATGTTTTTGTGTCCTTTGGATAAATTCCCAAAAGTGGAATTGCTGGGTCGTATGGGAGCTCCATGTTTAGCAGTTTGAGGAATCGCTATACAGCTTTCCATAGTGGTTGGACCAGTTCACATTCCCACCAGCAGTGTAGAAGAGTTCCTTTTTCTCCACATCCTTTCCAGCATTTGTTATTGCCTGTATTTTTAATGTGTGCCATCCTCTCAGGTGTGAGGTGGTATCTCATAGTGGTTTTGATTTGCATTTCCTTGATTATAAGTGATGTTGAGCATTTTTTCAT
>PVIJ01010617.1:0-59222 GCA_004024925.1 Scalopus aquaticus
GGATCATACTCAGTGAAATAAGCCAGAAAGAAAGAGAAAAATATCGAATGGTTTCACTTATAACAGGACTATAGGGAGGCCGGGTGGGAGAGAGACAATCAGTGGGGGGGCAGGGGGGTGAGGAGGGAGCCGGAGGGAGGGAAGGGAAAGGGCACAAAATGGAATAGAAAAGAACACAAGGGACCATGGAGATGGATCACGGGTGAATTGGTGGTGGGCTACCCAAGGGGAATGCAAAATGTAAAAGACATAAATAACAATAAAAATATATGTTATAAAAAAAAATAAATGGAGAAAAGTTATACTAGAAAAAGGGAAAAGCATGCCCCTTCAAAGTATTTTTTAAACAATACACACAGAAAGAAATTTGAAAGTTTATTGAAGTCTGCAGAAACAAACAATAACAAAGAAACAGATGAAATGAAGACCCATTTCCATTTTGTGGAGAGTTGGAGGTGTCTCTAGAATGTAGTAGATAACCCTTGTGAAACTGATAGCACACATTAAACCAAAAGCAAAATAGAAAAAAAAAAGCGACGATAATCCTACTCTACTCACAGACACCAAATCCTCCACACGAGAGAAGAGGAGCCAGCGCCCTTGGTGAAGTGAAAGGTGCACACATTATGGGTCAGAATCAGACTCCTCAAGGAAAGAATTGCTATGGTTGCATCCTGTCTTGAAGTCATGGGATAACATTCCCTGAAACTTCAAGGATTGTTTAAAAATATGAGAGTATTGGTTTGGGTGATCAAAAAATTCAAGTAGAAGCTAACAAAGAACAAGCAAAGAAAAACTCCCAAAGCTGTGAAACCCTACTACTTAAGATAATGATAGAAATTTATGACTGCTTCCTTCCCCGGTAGAACGGAGCACAATTAGAAGGTTGAAAACAACAGGCCCTTTGTACCAGCATGTTATGTTTTGCTGATTCTATCACACATTGGCTGGGAGATAAGGATAAACAGGGCAACACCCTGTCTAACCCCAGGAGGAGGAGGTGGAGGGAAAACTGGTTATGTTCATTTTGGGGCATGTATGTGCACACCGTTTATTCGCAAATTGGGGTACTTATGAAAATTGTGCATGCAATAGTCAGGAACTAGTATAAGCATTCAGAAGCCTTTTATTGCACAATCAAATCTTTTAAGAACAAGCCATGTGTAATAGGGAGCTTTATAGCTTTTCTCTACTGTGAAGTGCATTGAAGATATTTAAGTAATTGATGGTTATTTCTCTACACTCTTCATCAATCCTATTTTTGTTCAGTCTTCAAAAAAACTTGAAAATTAAGATGAGCAAACATATAAATATAGCCTTCTTCCCTGGGACCTGCTATGTCAAAAAATGAATCAATCAGCATCTGTGAGTGTGGGGGGCCAGAGGGAAAACAGCGGGGTGGGGGCTGAGACTTCTCAAAGGGAGGGTTGCCAGTCTGTGTACCAGGTGCTCAGATGCTTCAAACTGTGGTTAAGGACAGCAGCTGCTAAGCCAAGTCAGGTTCTCATCAGCCAGTCATGAAGTGGTGTGACACTGTGGGTCCCCAGAAAACCAAGGAAAGATTTGACTTCTCTTGTGACTCTCTCACATAACACCTGTCTGGAACCATCAATCCCCACTCACCCTCTGTCATTTTTTAGTGGCTCTCCCTACCTTAACTCATACTGGTATGTGAGTGGCTCTGGGGACTTGAGCCTTGAGGGACCATGGAATTTTCTGGTACTAAAATGAATTTAAGGAAAGTCTTTCTAAAAGTTCATTGCCCTCAGCCATAATGGCCTTCTTTCTGCTCCCCCAGCCCATTATTATGGTTTCCACACCGGGGCCTTTGGACTTGAACATCCTTAGCCTGGGTTGTTTTTCTACCAGATTGTCACAAGGTTGGCTCCTTCCCATTTTTCAGTCTTATTGCAAAAGTCACTCTTTAAAGAAGTCTTCCCTCTCCACACTAACAATGTTATCTATTTCCAGTCTCTCCAAACTTACCAGGTTTTACCTCAAGCACAAATGTTAATCACTTGTTTTTATGCAATATACTTTTTTCAACCCTGACTGGAATGCAAGCTCTATGAGGACAGAAGCCTCATCAATTTTGCTAATCCCTGTAGATTCAGGTAGACACAGTAAGTATTTAATAGAAATTTACTGTAAGAATAAACGAGTAAACGATAAACAGATGAACAAGACAATCACAAAAAAATCAAAGCAGAATTTGTCACCTATCATCAACCACACTGCTGGGTTTTTTTTTGTTTGTTTTGTTTTGTTCTGTTTTTTTCCTAATTTCCCCATGAGACCAGGAGTGCAGTTACACTAGACGGTAGAACTGGGAAACACAACCATAGAAGACATGAATATTTAATTTGGTACTGTAAACATAAAACCACTCTGAAATGAGTTGAAGGAGATTCTTGAAATTCAAATAGAGGAGAAAAAAAAAAAAGAATGTATTTGGATGTCAGCAAGGTAGTTCTGCCAACCTAATTATGCCCTGTGACATGTAATTGTGAGCTGCTGAAAGACAAATGGTGAAGCAAGGCACTTATTATAAACACAGAGAGGTAAGACTGAGGTGTTAATTTTTAAGGAACAGTCATAAATCTGGTTCCAGGATATTATTCCATTAACATTATTATCATTATAACAAAGAGTTTAAGAATGATGATGAGCTCCTTTCATGTATTTCTCAATACTTAGGAAATTAGACTTACTAGTCAATCCCTAGCCGAGATACTTGAGAAAATATGAGGCCACATAAAAATGGCAGAATACTAATTATACCACCAGGAAGAGAGCTGTTCTATACATTGGAAACACATTTAAAATGTGTGCATATCTTCATATAGAGATCATATTACTCAATCCAAGAAATGTACTCTCCATTGTTCCTCATCTCAAAGATTCTGCCTTGATGGAAAGCATGCATACACATAAGAAAGGAGCAAAGCCAAAAAGCCCATACTTTTGAGATAAGTATGAAAATGGAGCTATCTTAAATGGAAATTGGGGATTTTTTCTCAGCATCAGAATGGATGACTGTGTTCACCCTTCCCAAACTCCAAATAGTGATTCAGAAAAGGATGGGGGTATAGGGGTCTATAAGGAATAGCTCCTATTATATTAAAAGGTGTACAAAATCATTACATATAATATTGATAAATATCATAGTTACTGCTATGTTTGAAAATAATTCCAAATTCTAAAATGTTGTTTGTGTATTATTTACCTTCTTATAAAATGATTTTTCATTATCACTTATATTCAAATTGTGCAAATATTTTTCCCACTTCACTGAAATATCAGAATCAGTCTCAAAAACAAACTGGGACAGGAGAGTCTTAAGATTATTCATACAAATCATGAAATGTAACATTTAAAATATAGTCAAATCACTATGGATATCATTCAAAAGTTTAAAAAGCTTTTTAAAATGATTATTAATAACTTGTCCTTTTTAGTTCATTTGGGAATGTTTAATGCCATTTATCAGAAAAAAGAATATTAAAATAGTATTTGTTATGATTAAGAGCTAATAACTATACAGTCCAGAGGTATAAAATTTATGATCTTGCATATATGTTTACAAAATGTGGACTTGAGAAAGAATCATTGAATTTACCAAGAAATCCTTTGATCTCTCACACATTACAACTAATAGCAGTGACAAGTTTCAGTGTGGAGGTCTTTTGGGATGGCTCCGACTAGCCTTGAGTTTCTATATTCCTGCTTAGGGTACAGAGTTGACTTCTAAGTCTGTCATTTTTTTTCCATCTTTGCTTTGTTCCAGCCTCAAGTAAAGCCTTGACTGTAAATAAGGCAGTAGGACCTGGGAGCCAGCTGAGTCATAAACCCCACTCAGCCACATGTGGCTCAAGGTGTTGGGATCTCGAGAGTCAGACCAAGCAAGTGGAATCAATTTAGGTCAGAGCAAGGAAAACAGTGCTACTCCTCCCCACCCCCAACTGGCAGTAGAAGATACCACAATCCCCCCTCCACAGCGCAAATACTGGGGATGGTAACTAAGCCCAGGAAATATCTAGACCAGGGCAGACTATTTCCACAGTCTACAGAGAAAGAAATAAACGAAGAAAAAAATGATATTTGACGACCAACCACAAATTTTTAAGTGTATGGTTCTCCTGTTTTTAAGCATAAAAGCAGTCTTGTTGCTGCTAAGTTATTATCACCATCACATTTTTTGACATTTGTGCCCAGTACCATTTAGCCTTAGGGTTCTTAGCCTTATTGCTTTAAAAATACAGAGTTAAGCATGTTTAAATCACTTTAAATATCTCAAAAAGCAGCAAACACACAGCCTACCTGCTTGGGCATGCAAATCTGAAAAGAGAAGCTTTATAGAATGGTCTGTAGGTCAACAAATTCTGGTTTTGGCAGACTGTTGTCAGGAAGGAGTTATATAAAATAAGGTCCCTGTATGAAAAGTACTCCTGCCTTTAGTTCCCTCAGGTCAGAACTTGGAACTGTTAGCAAACAAGCCCTGAAAAACGTCAAATTTCATAAAGTGCTAAACACTCACAAATAAATATGGTCCCTCAAAACTGTATACAAAAGAGAACCACTTAATGAATGACCCTTTCTTCACCAATAACTCGACTTAAATTAATTCCAGCAGACTCTTCAAAGGGATCAGAGAAGTCCCCTTGTTAAGACAAATTCCACAGATAAACAGCCAAGATGATTATATGATGCACATAACCAAATATATTTAATTACCTGGTTTCTACCATTCCCATTACCTACATAAATATAGGATAAAAATCAGTCTAGATGACTTTCTCAGGCCTCTCTGAGGATTAAGACTAGCCAGCCATCTTTTTAAAAATATATGTATGTAATAAAGATCAAAAGCAAATGTTCTGGTCAGTTCTTCTCTATTCATGGGTTTTACTAAGAATGTGTGCAATTTTCAGGGAAAACACCACAAATGACAGCTGTTCAAAAGCATGGAAATTAATTGGTAGCAGGAATTTCCTTGACTAATAAGGAAAAACTTCAAGTCACATGTTTTGATGAGCTTATTTTTCTCATCCTTAGTCAAGCATATACACTGTTAATGATTAAAATTTTCAAACAGAAATAAAACCAAGTAAAACTCTCAGTACATAACCAGGCAAAATGCTTAGTGAAATGGAGCTACTTATTAATGAACAATATTGATGAATGAATTTTAGGTGTAAATAATATACGGGGAAAGGTTTAATCGCAGGTCTTGATCATAGGAACTAAATTGAGATAACAATGAGAATAATGCATTTATTCAGAATTGAGACTACTGGAGGGGAGGGAGGTAGAAACAAAGGGGGAGGGGTCCCAGTGGCCTAGGGTAAAGGTCTATGGATGCTTTGATGGTGGCAGGAGAAAGGGGGTAAGGGGGGGGTGTCTTGGGGGTGGTAACACATATCTGAGGAGGTATGAATTATTCCCCCAAATCATATACAATGGTACCAACAAATTTTCCCTAAATACATATCTATATACAACATAAGATTTAAATGTAGTAGATGGAAATATAGTTGAATTGTGTTTCCTAAACACATTTTAAGCAATGTATTTCTAGTTACTCTCTTCTGTCCTTTATGTGCTTTTTGGTATGTATTTTAATTTTATATATGCTATAAAAACACAATATTTTTTCTATTTATGCTTTATCCTGGGTCACTTAAAGCATTTAAACATAAATAAAAAATGTAAGATGGTAAAGAAGAAAGGTACATTTATTATATTAAAAATGGTAGCGGGACAAGTGACTCCCTCTCCATTCTCTGCCAAAAGCCATCTGTTTTGACCTGTTTTTCTAGCAGTGGAGATGAATTTACACTGCTCCAACCATAGTCTTTTTGACACAGGGGCTCTCCAGTTGTTGCCCTTGTGATCAATGGTGAGAATGGATAAGACAGCTGGTCAAGATTAGGCAAGCACCCCATGGCCCTGGGAATAAGTTATGCCACTCTGCCAGAGCTAAGACCTTGAACTCATTTGCATTATACTCTCACCACCTAAGCCAACCAACCACCGATCAGCCTCTTCCAACATTCATCACTCTGGGGTTACAATGTGTTCACAATCCCAGCAACAATGGGACTTTTCCATTTTCTAGGCTGCTGAATGGAGCCCATGACACCCAAAAGTTCAGGCATGATGGAATCTATGCACAGTCTACCCCTCGGGGCAGCAACGAGATATCCAAGTGTGAGCAACATAGGTCTCTACCTCCTAATGAAATAACAGCCCTGAGAGAGCTCAAGGTAGGCAAGAAATAGTTAAAGAATTTCCAAAGCACATTCTCCAAGATAGAACAAAGTACCTGGCCATCCCCAGACTTGGAAAGTTGGCAGGGATGATGAGCACATCCAGCCTGGAGAAGGGGTGTGTTCCCAGTACAGAGTGTGCTGCTGAGAGGCAAGAAGGAATCAGCGGCAGAAGGGTCGCTTGGCAGGTACCCTGGAGGCAGACTGGGGCAAAGACCCGATAAGGAATGATCTCCTGGGTGATGGCAGAAGCATTCTGGAAGCGGCAAGGATAGTCCATATGATCACAAATGCCAGTGTGCCTGGGAACAACAGGAAATAAACAGATGGTCTTTATGGTAAATCAGGTTAATTCTTCTTGCCATGGAAGTGAGGCTCATGTACAGATATGGGCAAGTTCTAGGAGCTCCGATGGGCTTAGGAGCAAAGACCATTCATTTGAGTTCTTGGATTGTTTCGACAAGGCAGTTAAAAATTGCAGGTCAAAGTACTTATGGATGTGCTGATGGATTGAGTAGTTTCAATTTAAGCTAAGTGAAAGTAATAAAGCCTTCTTTAAGCATAAACAGGGGGAAAAAAATCTAAGACCCAAAACAATATCCCAACAAAATAAAAAACAATTTCTGCCCTTATGTTGCTTTCAAATAACACCATGGGAAAAATCTTTTCCAAATCTGAGATGATTCATAACTTAGAAAGGGCAGGATGGTACAATCAAATTAAAAATCCCATTCTGGAATTTCCTAGAATAAAAGATGTGGATTCATATAGAACAATGAACCAAATGACAGTGTAGGTTCTAACTTTTAAAAGAACACAATCCATCTTACTTAAGAGTTACCTGGCTGCATTTTTTTTTAACAGAAATTATATTGTTAAGGTACACAGAGCACATGTGATAAAATATTTTACTCAATCCACTTTCAATACAAATTTAACTGAATCAACCTTTTAAAGAGATAGAACTCAGCCTGAACCATCTGACCACTGCCAGTTATTCCATCAAAGGTGGAGCTGAAAAGAATTCCTAGCATCTGACTCACAGGCCTCAAGAGAACTTATCTACCCAGAGAAACCTACATCAAAGGCAACTATTTTTTTTTTAACCTGTTAACAAATCCTGCATTCAGGCACAATAGGAAGCCCCTTAATTTTAATTTACAAATTACAATTCTGACTAAGCTGCTTATTAGATTTACAGTGACTACTGAAAAACTCTAAAATGCTGGCATGCCCCAATGTGAGCAAAGTGCAACAATAATTCCTCCCCAAATTTCTGAAGTGCCTTTCCTCACCCAAAGCCAGCACTCAAGAGATCCACACAGTTATAGCTTAGAAATAAGCTTTGTCCTCCACAGAACACAGCTTCTAGCACTGATGGTGTTTCAGCTCAACTAAGGGTAAGAAAAAGGGTGGAGACTCATAGAAACGTCTGCCAGGTTGCCAGGGTGTAGCTGTGAACCTCCAATTTCCAGGCTCTGCCCAGGCCTGTACCAGGTCCCGTATCCAGAGGGAGGACACCCCGCTCACCAGCCACCAGGGCCTGTGTGTAGGGAGCTGCGGAAACTGTGTGTCCAGAAATTCCAGTTTGAACCTCTGTTGCCTTAACCTGATTCTCACTGTCAAAAAGTAGTGTTTACTTGATGAATTTGAAGGCAACGGGAACTTGGGCAACCCTGACTCTCCAGGTGAGACCACCTATGAGAGACTGGCAGAGAAGACACTGGGGTCTTTAGCAAAGTTTTTCAAAGACCCTAGAGACAAATGTTACATATTTGAAGGTTCTGATGATGTCTCCTTTGGGAGTGGTGTTTTAACAATTAAACTATGTGGAGAGCTCAGGAATTATGAGACCTACAAGCAAACCCCAAACTAGCAAGTCTAGCTGTCTTCACCATCCAGTGTGGCTGAACAGGGAAAAACTGGGAGTACTAACTCTCTGTGTCCAAACTGCACTTCTATCTTTCTTGACCTATTCTGGAAAAGACAGGTGATGACCAGCCCAGTCACAAAGACATTAAAAGTTCTCTAACTAAGATCCCAGCCTCCTTCTGTACCCCAGGTTTTTTCTAAACTTTGTTGCTTTTGAGGACAGATGCATTGTATATGACAGTTCTGTGAAAAGACTGTGGACCCTCCTACCCTATCCCTGAGTTCAGATTTTTAATTTGTATATTCTTCAAAAAAATTTATAGTCTGCCTTCCTCCTTCATGAAATATTCCTTATCTTTTATAATGTTCATATACTTTTACCTTGATATATAACCTCACAATAAAAAGGGGGAGAAATGAATTGGTTTCACTATTCAGTTTTTGAAGGACTAACAGCAAAAACTACATGGTTGACCTCATTACTCTGTTTCAAAAATGAGACTCATTAAATGGTGACAATAAATGTTCCCACATCCCTTGAAAAGATAAATACTTCTAAACCCTTTAGTATTGAAGTACAACAACAAACTGGGAATTCTCAAACCTAAGACCATTGTCTCTCTGTACTTTGTACTGTCATAATTCAGAACTCAGGCAGAAGTGATATAAAGATCATTTTATATATATATATATATATATAAATTATATATATAATGTAATTTAATTTAATAATTTATATATATATATATAATGTACATACTTTTAAATGTTTGCGTTATTTTTAATTGTATTTTTTTAGTTCTAGGGTCAATATAAAATCATCTTCTGTAACACAGGTCTGAGAATGTAAAAAACCTCCCCAAGACAGGTGGAAAGAAGCCATTTCCATAAACTTGAAGATACAGTATAATAAATAAGGTAATTGAGCTAAGGAAGGGCTTTATAAAAGGAAAAGAGGTGCATATTAATAAAAATAACCCTGATCTTACACTTGATTCAATCCAAAAGTATCTGTCTCTGGGCAAGTTTCACCAATTCTCTGGACCTCCGTTTTCCCACATGTTAAATAAAAAGAAAATATAGTTGATTCCCAAGGGTCCTATCAGACAATTTACCAGACTAGTTTTAATTCCCTTTGGAAGATAAAGCGATAACAATAAATAATTTTTCTAAGTTAAATAGCAAATATATAGTTTTTGTTTTACTTGAGTTTCAGTTGAATTCAGTTTCAAACAGTAACAATCCTTTAGTGTACTCTTACTGTACTAAGTAGCTGTTATTGATTGAATGTCTACATTCCCCACAAATTCATATGTTGAATTCTAACCCCCAAAGAGGATGGTATTAAGGAATTGGATTAGGTCATGATGACAGAGCCCTCTAATGTCTTTGTAAAAGAGACCCTAATGAATTCCCTTGCCCCTTCTACCATGTGAAGACAAGTTATCTATGAACCAGGAGTAGGCCCTTTACCAGACATGAAATCTGCTGGAGCCTTGACCTTGGACTTCCTCCAGTATGAGAGAAATGAATTTCTTTTTTTTTTTTAAGATTTATTTATTTATGCATACAAGCTGGGGTACAGGCCAGAGGCATGGGGCGGTGAGAGGGTTCACCAGAGACAGAGTGGGGAGCAGAACAGGCAGATCAACAGAAATACACTGCTGAGGGGAGCAGCGGGTGAGGCAGGAGAGGTCTGCCGTGCTATGTGGGAATCTCCCCGGCCAAGGGTCGAACTGGCATCACTGCTGCCGACAGTTCCACAGCGTAGCGCTTAACCACTGCGCCACCAGGGAGGCCCAAGAAATGAATTTCTAAGTCAAAACAACAACAAAACTTCTTCCAGGATAAGGTGACAGGAAGTATATAATTATCGCTATTAAACTCTAGTCTAGATCTCAGTATAATAATTTTGCTTTATGGAGAAAGTGAGAAAAAGTGCCTGATGGTAATCATTTAACTGACTGCATGTGCAATAACTACCTAGTGATAATACTGTGTTGGTGCATCAACTTAATCAAAGGTCGTGTAAAGTGAAAAAAAGCATTTACTAAATTAACCACCATAATAGCTGTTACTAATGTATTCACATAGGCATATAATGTGCTATAGTGATTTAAGCTTGCAGTCTATTGAAAAGCTTTCAGAGCATATTAAATAATGGAGCTATCGGAGGTATAAAGGTATCTTTGGAGCAAATCTGTAACATAAATTTAAATACTATCTATCAAAGCACAGTTTTGCAAAGAGGCATTCCATTGGCCTAACTAGAAGCACACCATATGGCAAGAATATTTCTTATAGCCAAGAACTCCAAAAGTTAGATATAGATATACCTTTATCCTCTAGTCAAACAAGTCAAGTTTACAGGTGAATTGGAGGTGGGTAACCAAAGGGGAATACACAGTAATGTAAAAGATATAAATTTTAAAAAATTAAAAAAAAATGAAAGTCAAATGATTCAAGAAAAAAGGTGAGTTAAAACCCTGTGGACATGAAAGGCACTAGAGCGTTTCACAAGGGTTATTCCAATTATGTGAATTAACATCATTTTTCATAATCAAAGTCTAGGAGAAAATGCAAGATGTTAAGGTAACTGAGCTATAGGTGAAACCATAAATGCTCCCAGTAAAAATCGAAAGGATATCTGGGAAGCCACAAATGGGTTCCAATCTGGGGCTCAGGAAACCTGGGCTCCAGTGGCTGTGCTCACACTATCTATGTCCTGAGACAAGCAACTCAGTCTCTAGAACCTCCTTTTCCTATTCTCTAACATGGTCTTAGAAAAGTGGCTGCTAGAGGGGAGGAATTAATTGGAAAGAGGAACTTGCTAGAGTGATGGAGTGTTCTATTTGTGTTGGGGTGTTGCAATTGTTACAACTTAAAAATGTTGTTTGTTTTAGCTAAAAACAAAGAACCTAAAATGGTTTCTAAGGTTTCTTCTGGCACTATGATTCCCATGATAACTCATTTAACAGTCATGTACCTGAAATGGTGAGGTAACACTGTACTTTTATAAAGTCATAAATAGTCTGTCAGAGTCAGTATTAACTCAAAGATCCTTTATCTTCCTTTCAGATTAACCTTTAATTGTTGATCTCTACACCTGTTGCAATGTACTCTCAGTATTGTCAACAAATCAAGCATTTGGACATAGCTATCCTTTTTGCCGAGACGTAGAAGCAGGGTAAATATTTTAATGGTAAAGATTGATAATAATCCTTGGTTGTTTATTGTTAATAAATAATCTGTAATACTAATGATAAGAATGATAAACAAAAGCTCCTATCACAATGACTATTTACATTTATTGAACAATTTACTATGTGCCAAGAACTGTTCTGAATACCTTACTTGCATTATACTAATTAACCCACACAATATTCCTAAGAATCATGAGTCATCATAAACTCTTGCCTCTGAACCTCCTGCCCCATATACTTCATTAATCATCTTGAGTAAATCTGGACTTTTTCTCAGAATTGAGCTCAGCTGCTCTGTGGTTCTCCAGCTTCCTATTCGGGGCAGCACTGCTCATGAGTACTACCAAGAATGGAAGAATGAATGAAATAAATTTTAGACCATTGGGCCACTCTTAGATAATTGGGCTGAAATTATTTTACTAGAGGTTTTTCCAAGGAGTCAAAGTGACCATGTTACACTCAAAATCACAAGATCGGAAATTGCCTCACAAGATTGTCCTTCAACCATCTTCTTGTTTCAAGATGGGACTGCATTGAAACCACCTGCCACAAATGTTTTTCTGTTTAGCATCAAAAGAAACCTCTAGAAAAAGTCTCCCTCGGGAATGCATATCCTTTTTCCTTTTTTGTTTGTTTTTGTTTTACAATCCCTTCCATGGTTCAACCTACAATCTAGTGAATATTTTCTGCATTCTTGCTCTATTCAAGGCATCCCATAAGACACTATACTGTACACACAGATGAATACATCTCTGACCCTACCTTTGAGGAGTTTATAGTTTCGTAAAATGTTTACATAATTTATTGACATTTAGTAAGTAGACTAAAGATTTGGTTACTATAATAATCACAAGTATTCCAAATGCCACCACCAGCCCCAATGTGTTAATGGATATAATATGTCTGAAAGCTGGATGCACTTTCTTAGAGAATTCCATATATTACAAAGCAAAATGAGATATGTGCAATAAGAGATAGTCAAAATGCATGGGAGAGCAAGGGTTAAAGAAATGAAAGTAACTCAGGAAGATCTAGAAAGGTTTCTCTCACAGTTGAGGCTGTTTTGGAAACTGGCAATTCTCCCCCTCTGAACTTTTATATACATATATGGTATGATATATATATATATATATATATAATATATATATATGGTATGATATATATGGTATGATATATATGGTATGATATATATGGTATGATATATATGGTATGATATATATATATATATATATATATATAAAATATATCAATCATTCCTTCTTTTCTAAACTTTGAAAGACAGAGAAACAAAGCCTTTCTCTAAGGTTCACCAGGCAACATTTCATAGACTTTACAATTTTAAAGAAGACCTCTTCCCCTACCAAATCTTCACTTCTTTAGAATGAGTAATCTCAATGCCTTTTCTTCTTCTTTGTAGGGCCTATCTTTCTTTCTTTCTTTAAATAATTATTGCTGAGTTACTCTAGCTATTATCCCTGTCGTGCTTAAACTATACAGGTCCAAAGTGAAGGCAATGATTTAACAAAGGCTTCAAGAATTTAAGCAGAGTACAAGGGAGATAATACTGTAGACAAATACAGTTAATAAGATTTCAGCAGTTTACCTAAGTGCCTTATAACTAACATATTTATTAAAATGCTCTCCCAGAGTGTGTTGGTCCATGTGTGAAAATGGATCTGGAAGAGAATAATCCTCTTATAGCTTAGCCCACAGGAACAGTGATCAATCAAACGTTTGGGGACCAAAAATTTACCCAGATTTCTGGGTTCCAGAGAACATTTCAGGCAAATGAAAACAAGTGGCATATAAACCCCTATAAAAGTTACATTTATGTGAATTGAACTTTCTATCTTAAGAAGGTCTGACGTATAAAGAGGGATGGGGAAAGCAAGGGGATCATACGTGAACATAACCAAAACACAACAGCAGTCGTCACTCAGAACACCTGTGCTGGCAAACTTAGTATGGATCAAAATTTAATGGATCAAAACACAAAGCCACTCCTCCTGAGTAAAGACAGCACAATATGAAGCATGAAGGCAGGGGGGATTAAGCAAATGCAATCTATTATTTTATCAGCAGTACATTTTTGATGGACAAGCACAGCGACAAATGAAGGGACAAATTAGTCATAAGATGTCTGACATGGAAATGAGTGTAGGAAGGACTCCATTCCCCAGGTCTGGAGTTTCTGTATGAGGGCATGCTACCCCGGAGTGGCACCCTTGACCTCTCTCCACAGCTTATGTGATTGGCTAGGCCATGCTAAGCTTCCTCTTTTCAAGTCCGCTTGCCCACAGAGGTACTTTTTGACCACTAGGCAGGCCTGTGTCGAGAGACCAGCAGAAGTCCAACTACCAATAAGTGGGTTGGTAAGTTTGCCTCATTTGGTTATGGAGTATTAGAAAATCCACTGAAACTATGCACTTGACCATTCCCTCATTTCACCTAGACAGTAATAAGATCTTTATTTTGGGAGGGAAGGGAAAGGGCACAAAATGGAATAGAAAAGAACACAAGGGACCATGGAGATGGATCACGGGTGAATTGGTGGTGGGCTACCCAAGGGGAATGCAAAATGTAAAAGACAAATAACAATAAAAATATATATTATAAAAGAAAAAAATAAAATTACCAATACTAAAAAAAAAAAAAAAAGATCTTTATTTTGCTCTCCTTTTGTCTGTTTCTCAATTGGTTCTGAACACAGGAGAACATGAGAAGAGTTGTGTTTACCCCCTTTCTAACTCCCAACTGGGATTTTAGATAAATTTCATCTCTCCTCACAATACGCACTTGATTTGGCCATATCTGATCCCTTCACAATTAGGGATGAGAAATCATTTCAGGTTCTTTTGGGAAGGAGAAAGAGCACATAGGATATGGTTATTGCCCACTCCCCCTCATAATATCTCTGGGAATATGGCTAGAAAGACTAAATAACAATCTTTTCCCTTTTCTTAGCTTTCCTAAGGTACACATTTTTCAACTACACACCTCTAACAGTCAATTAGCCCTGAGGCTATTGGTGAAGAAAGAGTGCCAATTCATGGTGAAGAATTTGTGAACTCCAGTTTTTAGTTTACAGAAAAATAAAGTGTGACTTTGCCAAAGAAGTCTCACAGGCAGTATTCTTGACTTGTTTCCTGTTCCAACAGGAGATACTTCAATCAATAACAATTGTGGTACTGACCGCTGAGGTAGGAAGCTGGATTAGGCTGTAGGTGAGATATGGATGTTACCTAGAGCCTTTATAAGATCCTGGGTAAAATTCTCAGTCACCTCTCTGGTGGCAGATGTGGGAGGGGAGGAGGCAAATCCAGATGTGATTCCAGGTGCTGTAACTCAGTAAAGTGCTGTAACTCAGTAAAGTGCTGTAACTCAGTAAAGTAACATGAACAAGTTGCTATCTGAAGCCTAGATATCCTTATCTATAAAATGGAAATAGTATGGCAATGTATTTTACAGGGCTATCCTTAGGACCAACTGAGATAGCATTTAGATCAAAACTTTCCCTGACTTCAAACATCCAATGGCGTCTTTATCAATTCAAAATAGATTAAGGCTATACTTATTAACAACACCACCGTCTAGGTGGCTATAATGCAAAAAGGTTTATTTCTCACTTATCCCAAGTTCACTGTGGATCCAAGTGACTCTCCAAGACATGTGTCCTCCCTGCCTAGAAATCTAGGCTGTCCAAAATTACAAAATAAGGCCAACTTTGTGATCTTAATGGCAGGGAAAGAGTCATATATGATTTCATACACAATTAAATATTACCATGTGAAAATAGCATATGTCACCTCCGTCCACAATTCTCTTCTTCCCTCAAGAATGTGTAAGTAGAGCCTCCCTGGTGGCGTAGCAGTTAGGTGCTGCACCGTGGAGCTGTCAGCAGCGGCGATGCGAGTTCGACACTTGGCCAGGGAGATTCCCACATGGCACGGCAGACCTCTCCTGCCTCGCCTGCTGCTCGCCTCAGCAGTGTGTTTCCGTTGATCTGCCTGTTCTGCTCCCCACTCTATCTCAGGTGAACCCTCTCACCACCCCGCACCTGGTCTGTACCCCAGCATGTATGCATAAATAAATAAATCTTTAAAAAAAAAAAAAGAATGTGCAAGTAAAATCCAATAAGCAATCTTTTGAGCAGAAAGTTGAAATTACTTTCCTTCCCCCCAAAAGCAAAATGTGGGCAATAAGACATGCCTGTCATAAGACAGGGTTTAATAGATTCATGGCCTAACAATACCAACCACTATAATTATTCATCAGTAAGAGAGAAGCCAACACAGCATAATAAAACCAATACAAAAGGAATTTGCTCTAAAATCATTATCTTAGTTGTCTTTCAAGGGTGAACAAACCATCTGTTCTATGTACACTGGGCTCTGGGCTGTCTCCACCAAAAGGTGCTGATTTACCAACTATCTGTAAACAGGAAAAATGATTCAAGTGAGTAGGGTGTAAAAGTCCTAGGATGAGGCATGAGGCAATGAAGCACAATTAGTGCACTTCTGTGTATTCTGGTCCCTTTGGCTCTAAAAGCTAGAAATAGTTGAATAACTGGGGAGGCTGCAAGTGAATATCTGAGACTCATATTTAATGTTAAAAATTTCAAAATGATTTTCTCCAGTTCTTTTGGGAAAACAAAAAATTGTTACTGATATTAAGAGTCTCTTAACCCTATGGTCTGAGGACAGCTTCCTTGCATCCTACGCACCTAACGAAGTGATTAGCTCCACTGGGAGAGGGTCCTCCCATAAACAAACTGCAAAGAGCAGTGACTAGAACCAAAACAGTGGATAGTCTACAAACAAATTCATCAGACAAGCAACTTATCTTTAAGCTCTGTTTTTGACCACATAAGCACTGAAAACCAAAGTTAAAAGGTGTAGAGGAAAAGGGTTGAATCCGAGGATTCTGCTGATTTAATCAATTATATAAAAATATTTCACCTGACTTCACAGAGGATTTTATATATACACTATTTTTCTCTTTATTTCTGCATAAACAATATTCACACATTTCTGCCCCTCAACTCTTCCTTCTCAGTAGGGTTTTTCCTGCTTTGACTAATCATATTTTGGTTTAGTTTCTCAGCAGAGATGACTCACGTTCCCAGTGCTTGGAAAAAAATGCATCATACAACTCCCTCAAGTGTTCCCAATTGAGCAAGTTCCCATATACAAACCTGAAATCAGGCTCAGAAGGTGAAAAAAACCTCTCTTTTGCCTCTTCATCTAAAGAGCAGCTCTCTTTTTTTACTTCTGTCCAGGATCCCACTGCAATTGCGAAGGTGGAGGCCGGCATTGGCATTGTTACATAATAATGCCAGCTTAAATAACCTATAAACAGAAAGAAAAACAATAATGAGGCCACTGTGTGGTTGTGGACCTTACTCTAACTTCTCTCTTTATTGACTAGATGAACTGTGGTAAGATGGTATGAGCCAATCATTGGAGGTGGGTCATGTAAGATGAAGGGACATTATTCCAAAACCAGGGAAAGCATAAGAGGGATAATGTTTTCAGGGCAGCTAAGGAGGTTTGAATTTCCTCCAGGAATCAGTTTGAATCCCTTCAAGTAAGGTTTTAAATAAAGAGCAGTAAGTACTGAGGTTGTCACTAAGAGCTACAAACACTGAAGGGCACAGGTTGTGTGAGCCTAGGGAGACAGAAATATATCTTATTCATCCTTATCGATAGTACAGTACTTGGCATTAAAAAGACAATATGTTAAATGAATGAATGAATGGATGATCTCTTCTGTGTTGCTAAACTATTTTGCTAATTTCAACTGAAGTCAGCCTAAAGTAGATACAGGAAAAAAAAAAAAACCAACAATGAGGGAAGGGAGTTACCTGGACTTCAGGAAGATACCCTGAAATTAATTAGCTGTGGAAGTTCTGGTCTTATCCCTCATCCTTCTCTGTTAATGTGTTGAATTAGTCTCTCATTTTTCAATGAGAAGATAAAAAACAAACTTAGAGAGGTTCAGTGGAGTCAAGGACTCCCAGCTAGCTTGTAATAGGGCTAGGGTTACAGCCAGGACTCTCCACCCTAGCCAAGGGTGTGCCCTCCATTAGTCCAGACCATAGAGAAGGTTCTTTTTTTACGAAGGAAAAAGTTATTGATAACTTATGGACACTATATTTTCTAACTTCTAAGATGGGAAAATGTTTTTAATGTTTCTGAAATTTGAGTATGTCACACAACCAGATTTAACACCATATTTTTTCTGCATATCTGCAATAAACTGAAAGTGTGTCTTAAGGGGAATTTATATTACTTCCTATTATGGAATACAGTTCTCGAATCCTCATGTTCCCAAGGAGAGGAAGTACCATTAGAGTAACATTCCTATGGTCTCTTTTAGTCCCTTACTAATTCCCTAGTAGGAGCTATTCCTGTCTTTCTTTTAAGTTTCAGGGGGGCTAAATATTAAAGAAATGGCCTGTGGTTTTCCCAGTTTGGTAAGTGAGTGGATAAGATAGCAAAATCTGACTTGAAATATAAACTCCCCATAATATCCAAGAGGCTGACCTAACATGGTATTTTTGAAAGTGCTTTACCAGTAAAAGTCAATAATAAAGGTTCAATTTTGATTTCCATATGCTTGACTCCTTTGTCTCTCAACTAATTCTGAACTCAGGGAAGCAGAAGGATCTTTATTTATTACCCTCTGAAACTCTACCAACTTAGATCCAAAGAAATATATTATAGAAATACTGTGATGAAGATAAAATTTTAAAAAGGAAACAAAGATTTAAACTTCAGGAAAAAATAAATGTGCTATCAAGTCTGAAGCGATATGTGATATGATATCAGGTTTTGAAGTCAATGGAGAAGATATCTGAAGGAGGAACATAGAAAGACAGTCTCAGAACTACTGGAATTCACCACGGAGGGAGTCATTCTCTCAAACTTGTTTGTACTTTTCGTCCTGCTTCTGGAATCAGAATGGACACTCTTAAGATCAGTCTTTCCAAATCTAACTAAAAAGTTCAAGGTGGGCCTCCCTGGTGGCGCAGCGGTTAAGTGCTGCACTGTGGAGCTGTCAGCAGCGGCGACGTGAGTTCGACACCCGGCCAGGGAGAATCCCACATGGCGTGGCAGACCTCTCCTGCCTTGCCCGCTGCTCCCCTCAGCAGTATATTTCTGATCTGCCTGTTCTGCTACCCGCTCTGTCTCTGGTGAACCCTCTCACCGCCCCACGCCTCTGGCCTGTACCCCAGCTTGTATGTATAAATAAAAAGTAAATCTTAAAAAAAAAAAAAGTTCAAGGTATGTTCCTTTTTAAAGGGTAAAGAGATGGGCTACCTGCAATGATGTTGCAGCCAACCCAGTGATGTGTATAGCTTCTACTAGACTTGATGGAAAAACACAGCTTTAAAGAGAATAACTGCGCTGATCCCAAGCCAGCAAGGAGAGGGTAGAGACAGTTAATGGTCTTGATGAAAGCATGACATTGATCTGTTATGACATGCTGCACTGAACCCACCTGTCTCATCTTTCCAACTTTCATAACTACCTTATTCTCAGCAAACTAGTGCTTCCTGCAATAGCTGCATAAAAAAGTTCAGTTTGGACTGAATAATACAATGAAAACTGGCACAAGTTTTAGGAAGGGAGGAGGGAGGAGATGGAAGGAAAGGAAAGGAAAGTTGAGGAACTAAATCTTTCAAACAGATTTGTTTAAAACAAAGATCTGGAATAATCAAGTTTTTTAATCAAAGGGCTAGTCATTCTTTCCCTCAAGCATATTTTGGAGTGTTTACTATGGCTCATTGAATTTTCCTTTAAAAACTTCACACTCTTGAAAGCAAAGGCTTTCAGATAAAAATGTTAAGACTGAACACCTTTGCTGCCTTTCAAAACCCAAGTAGGAACAGTAGAAAGGAATTTTTATTGTTTATTTTTAAAATTATTTAATTTTTGAGGTAATATGGGCTTATAACATTGATTCAGAGGTACAGTATTTTTTATTTTTTAATTAATTTATCTTATTAATTTAGATAACATTTGGATTCCCCCATCAGATACTGCCATTATAGCATACCCACCATCAAATCACCCATAATCCACCAGGCTATAGGATTTTTAAAAAGTCTGGCAAGGTGGCAGCTAAGTGAAGAGGGCATATCTCCTATAGATACTCACAAAAAGTGCGGTTAAAAAAAAAGCAAAAAAAAAAAAAAAAAGCCCTGAGGGAAAAACTGACAACCACAGCCCACAATAGGAGCATGAATCAGTGAAAGGGGTGGGGAAAACTTTAAGCGAACTATATTTAGAGTGATAAGGGACAATAAAGCCCACAAAAGGGAGCAAGAGCTGTTATACAGAGGCCTCTACTGCCACTGAATCAGGAACATGCCCACATCTGGGCTCTTAACACTTTGTGGTCTGCTCACGTATTAGTACGTGTTTTTTGTCACCAGTATCAGGTGGCCACTCACGTATTAATACGCGTTCATCTAGTCTCCGGTTTTTCACGCCACGGTGGATTTATTTGGAACTATTAGGAGCTATTTCTTTGATCGTACTCAGTCTAGAAGCTTTACACATTGTTTTGGTGAAAGTGTAAGGTGTTTTATGAGAGATATTACAGTTTTGTTAATATCCAGTAGTTCAGGAGTTGTGTGTGTTTTATTGAATGCTTATACCATTCATGCGGTGGCACAGAAAATGGCCGGCCCCAAGAGCTGGTAAATTTAAAGGGCACAGGCACACAAAGTATTAACACTTTGTGGTCTGCTCACGTGTTAGTACCTGTTTTCGTCACCAGTATCAGGTGGCCGCTCACCTATTAATATGTGTTCATCTAGTCTCCGGTTTTTCAAGCCACGGTGGATTTATTTGGAACTATTAGGAGCTATTTCTTTGATCGTACTCAGTCTAGAAGCTTTACATATTGTTTTGATGAAAGTGTAAGGTGTTTTATGAGAGATATTACAGTTTTTTTTTAACCTGTGACATTTATTGTTACCATTATGCAATCATGGCTGCTGAGAACACAAGGAGAATGAGCAAAAAGGAAATTTTAAGTGAAATTTTTGCCGATAATTTGTCTGATGTCCTAAGTTGTGAAGGAACTGATGGAAGTTCTGAGGAAAATGATAATGAAATGCCAAGTGACAGTGATGAAGATATAATAATTACCAAGAAAACTGTTCATGCTCTACCTTTGCAGTATTCCAGCGATTCTGAAGTTGATGACAGTAACGGTGTGACTAACATGATGAGTGGCGATGTTTTATTTTGGTCAGACGATATTATTCCTGCTTTAGAAACATTTGCTGGCACACCAAGTGTGAAAATTACTCCACATGATCCAAAAAATGTGAGTGAGGTAGTTAGTTTGTTTATTGGGGATGACCTCTTTTCGATGATGGTGGAGGAATCAAATTGTTATCATGAGCAAAATGTCCATAAATACAAAGAATCACCTAAAAGTTTGAAGTGGCATGATATAACCATTGGAAAAATGAAAAAAATTTTAGGTTTGGTTATCCTTCTGGGGCAGGTGCACAAAGACAGAATAAGTGATTACTGGACACTGGACCCTCTAACAGAAACGCCTATATATTCAAAGGTAATGTGTAGAAACAGGTTCTGCCAAATATGGCAGGCATGGCATTTTTCAAATAATGAAGATGTCTCAGAAAATTCAGGAAGGATATTCAAGGTTTTACCAGTTTTGAACAACTTCTAAAGAAATTTGCAAGTGTCTACAAACCTAGGCAGGAACTGTCACTTGACGAGGGCGTGATACCATGGCAAGGGCGACTATCTTTTCATACATACAACCCTGCCAAACTGACAAAATATGGAATATTAGTATGTATGGTATGTGAAGCGATCACTGGATATATTTGCAATTTGCAAATTTATATCAGTGAGGGTAATAAGTTGGAAGATACAATTCTGTTGGTTTTAGGGCCAAATACAGGTTTGTGGCACCATGTTTACATGGATAACTATTATAATAGTGTAAGTACTGCCGAAAAACTTCTCCAAAACAGAACAAGAATCTGTGGCACAGTCAGAGTAAATAGAGGTCTCCCTGAATGTCTGAAATCCGTGAAACTACAGAAAGGCCAGTCAGCATTCCGAAGAAAAAAAGATGTTCTTGTGCAAATTTGGAAAGACAAGAGGGAGGTTTGTATGATCTCTACCATTCATTCTTCACGGCTCCTAGAATCTGAGAAGAGGGACAGAAAAACTGGAGAGAGAATAAGGAAGCCGGAGTCCATCTTGGGATACAACAAGTATATGAAGGGAGTAGACCGTGCAGACCAATATCTGTCATAATGTACAATAATGAGAAAGAACATGAAGTGGTCAAAGAAGAGAGTACTGTATTTGTTGCACTGTGCCCTATTCAATTCTTTTAGGGTGTATGTAGAGCTCAATGGAAAACAAATTATGTATAAAAAATTCCTGCATGAAGTAGCCAGAAACTGGGTGAGCCCATCTCAGACACGAGTCCATCTCATTGCCAGACACGAGCCCAGAAGAGCCCATCTCAGACACACAAGAGAAAAACATTCACATTTCTCCTACAAGGCATGCAGCTCAGATGGACCCACCAGGAAGATTTTCAATGGACATGAAAAAGCATAAAGTAGAGAAAATAGTGCTGGGAGCAAGAAAATTCCTCAGAGACCATGTAGAGTATGCCAAGAAAAAGAGAAGTGAAACCCGCTTTATTTGTGGATTTTGTTGTGTTCCACTCCATAGAGGGACATGTTTTGAACAATACCACACTCTAATTGATTACTCTGGTATATAATCTCTATGCATTTAAAATTTCATTAAAACATATCCAGTAATTCAGGAGCTGTGTGTGTTTTATTGACTGCTTATACCATTCACACAGTGGCACAGAAAATGGCTGGCCCCAAGGGCTGGTAAATTTAAAGGGCACCAGCACACAAAGTGTTAAAAACTAACATTGCACTGGATAAGGCAGTACAGGAGCAGGTACCCAAGATAGAGGGTATACTGCTGGAGAGTTGCAGAAGGATGGGGCATAGAGTGAGGACTACTGGCTTGAGTTTGAGACTCAATACAGAATAGTGGTAGCCTGATTTGGATCAGAGCACCTGGACTTCCCTATAGAAGAGGCTTATATATCTAAAATATGCCATCCTCCCCGCCATGGACTGAGATATTCAAAACATCTCTCCCCTCCCCCACAAATAAATGTTCAAGCACTTACCAACAGTGGGAGTCAAAACCCCAGCATAAGACTACTGGGGAGGAAAAGAAAACAACTCCCAGTCTATGACCCCATGTCAACTGCAATCCATGTCCAGTGCTGCTCCTAGTACTTAAAAAACATCCTAGAGTGGAATTGGACATGAGAGGCAAGAGAGACTGAATCAGAGCAGCTGATCTGGAGAAGGGGATCACTGTGCAATACCACCACACAACTCTGGCACCCACAGCACTACAAAAACTTTAAATGCCTGAGTCTACTGAAGGTGTTCCTTTGGTGCCCACTGTCCCAATCTTCTTTTATGTCTACTAACTACTATCCCCATGAAAATTCGTGAGCAGAAGAACACATCACAAGTGACAGAGGGAAAAAAAGCTGAAAGGAGCCCCAACTCAGTGAAGTTTTAGAACATGACAGAAGGGGAATTCATGGCAACAGCCTGGTAACTCTGATGGAGCTCAAACAAACAAAAATAAAAAATAGAGGGCATAAAACAGTTGAATAAAAGTAACGGAAATATGAGGCAGCTCCAATTAGAAATAACAGAGCTGAGAAACATGATAGCTGATTTAAATAATAAAATTGAGAACCTTAACAGCAGACAAACAATGGTGCAATGGTGCACCATTGGTGAGAGCAATAGTGCAATGGTGAGAGCCAATGAGCTTTTACACAATGTTGGAGAAAACAAGATAAGGACAAAGTAGAGAAAAAAAAGAATGAAAACAGTGTAAGAATCCTCTGGGACAACATAAAGAAAAATTATATCCATATCATGGGGGGGGGGGGTTGTCCCAGAAAGTGAAGAGAAAGAGAAAAGTACAGAAAACTTATTTAAAAAAAAAATCACTAAAAACCATCTCAATCTGGCAAAATGAACCAGAAATTGGGATGCAAAAGATCCAAAGAATTCCAAACAAAATAATACAGACAGACAAACAACAAGACACATAACACAAAGCTGTTGAGAACCAATGACAAGGACAGAATATTAAAAATATCAAGAGAAAAAGTATAACCTAATCAGAACACTAATCAGACTCAGCAGAATTTTCAGCAGAAGCATCACAAGCACAAAGTAACTGAGAAGAGATATTTGAAGTACTTTAAAAAAAAATTCTATCCAGAATACTCTACCCAGCAAAGTTAATAATCAAGATAAAAGAAATAGTAAGGAGTTTCACTGAAAAACAAAAACTTTATCAGCACCAAGCTGCACAAAAATGAAATCATAAAGGGGTTATGATGAGTCTACAGAACAACAAATGTCAGGAAACAGAATCATTTAACATGAAGAAGGCAGAGGAACGTAACAATGTAACCTGTCAGAACTAACTAGAGATATGACTTGTCCAGAGTCACACAGCCCACCATATACTAACCTCAATAGAATCTTCAAACAAAAAAATAATGAAGTAACATTTAAGACAATGGAAACAGAACTGAAGCAAATCATGATAGGAAGCCCTCAAAAAATAAAAAAGACGAGACAAACCAAAACAAAGCAAAATCATAACAAAATAGCAATGAGCACTTATGGGTCACTAATAGCCTTAAACATAAATGGCCTGAACTCACTAATTAAAAGATGTGGAGTGTCTGAATGAATTTCAAAACAAAATCTAACCTATGTTTAAAAGAAACTTATCAACAAAGACAAGTAGAGTTAAAGTTAAATATTGGAAGACAGCTATGCAAGCAAATGGTAACCAAAATAAATAAATAAGAAACAGCTTTACTTACATCTGATAAGATAGATTTTCAATTAGAAAGGCAATAAAAGATAGATAAGGGCACTACATTATGATTAAAGATCTAATTCAATGAGAAGAAATAACACTCATAAATATATATGCACCAAATGATGAACATTGTGATATATAAGACAATTTGTAACAGAACTTAAGAGGGATATTCACAGCAAAATAATATTACTAGGGGATGTCAGTGTTCCACTTATAATGGACAGATTAACAAGACAAAGCATGAATGAGAAATAACAGCTTTAAATGAGGAGCTACATTAAATACATCTTAGACATCTGTAGAATACTCCACCCCCAAATTGCTGCATGTAAATTTTTTTCAAAAGGCACATGGAACATTTTCAGAATAGACTGTATCTTGAGACATAAGTCAATAAAACCACAAGGATCAAAATTTTATATAATACTTTCTCTGGCTTAATGTCAGAAAATTAGAAATTTACTATAAGGAAAAAAAAAACAGGAAAATCTATCAACATATGGAGACTAAAAAACATGCTGCTTAACATCAACGAGATAAAAAAGGAAAACAAAGCAGAGATTAAAAAATAATTTGAGACGAACAAAAATGATACGTTACCAGAACCTTTGGGATTCAGTAAAAGCAGTGTTAAGAGAGAAGATAATTGCAATACAGATCCACATTAAAATCAAGAAAAACCCCATCTAATACCACACCTGAAGCAACTTGAAAAGAGCAATGAACAAGACCCAAAGTTAGTAGGAGGAAGAAAATAATAATAATAAAAAAGAAAAGTAGATGAAATAGAGATAAGAAAGATTATACCAAAAAAAAAAAAAAATCAGTGAAACAAAGAGTTGGCTCTTCCCAGGAGCAGCTGTGTGCTTTGTGAGAGGGTAACTCAGACCCATCAGAGCAGATTATGGGTCTCAGGGAAGCTACTTCAGAAAGATGAAACAGAAAAAACCTGATATAGCTGTGTCTTGAGTTAACTTTCAAAGAGTGTGAGGTTAGTAAATACATAAAAAAGAGAGCAAATGTGAAAAACAAAAAAATAAACAATTATTAACTTGAAAAATTGACATGTTATATAAAAGTAATGATGTAATCAGAGTTTCGCTACAAGACTCGGCTCTTAATAACAAATACAGATATAACAATGTAAATGGAGAATACTGATGTAATCAAAGTTGTGTTATTAATTATATTGGGAAAGAGAGGATTTGGAACAAGGAGCATGTATGTGATGGGGTGGGAAGTGGGAGAAGAGAGCTAAATCTTTTGCTGCCATAGTGGGAAGATCAACCCTAAACAATCAAGTATCTTATTAAATGGCATGTCTGTAAATATCGCATGATTTTAATGTGGATCTGTATTGCAATTATCTTCTCTCTTAACACTAATTTTACTGAATCCCAAAGATTCTGGTAACTTGTATCATTTTTGTTCATCTCAAGTTATTTTTTAATCTCTGCTTTGATTTCCTTTTTTATCTCGTTGATATTAAGCAGCATGTTATTTAGTCTCCATATGTTGATAGATTTTCCTGTTTTTTTTTCTTATAGTAAATTTCTAATTTTCTGACATTAAGCCAGAGAAAGTATTAGATAAAATTTTGATCTTTGTGGTTTTATTGACTTATGTCTCAAGATACAGTCTATTCTGAAAATGAGCTAAAAAAGGTGAAAGTACTTATGAAGCAGAAGAAACAGGGTGAAGGTACTAAGGACTGTTACTTTGGAAAGAGAATATAATAAACCCCACAGAACTATTTGACTCTTAAATGTGCATTTTAATATAAAAATAGTTAAAAGGAAACTAATGAGTCAATGAATTAAAAGTTAATCTTAACAGAAAAAAATAGCATTTTTGGTTCTGAAATACTATTAAAGATAAAACTCAGAAAGAAGAGGGAACTTAGAGACAAGGAATATAATAATAATAATAATTAAGAAATAACTTTAAGAATAAAATACTGGCAATAATTTATTGGATATGACACTAACAGCACAAGAAACAAAAGCAGAAATAAACTAGTACTACATCAAACTAAAAAGCTTCCACACAGCAGAAGAAACCATCAACAAGATGAAAAGCCAACCTATGGAATGGGAGAAAATATTTGCAAATTATATATCTGACAAGGAGTTAGGATTCAACACAACTCAGTGGCAAAAACAAAAATAAAATAATCAGATTAAAAAATGGGTAAAAGAATCCAAACAAACATTTTTCCAGAGAAGATATTCAAATGGCCAGTAAGTGTTCAACATCACTAATATCAGGGGAAATACAAGGCAAAACCACAAAGAGAGGTCTACCCCACATCTGTTAGAATGGTTAGCAAAAATAAAATGAGACAAGTGTTTGGGAGAATATGGAAAAGGGGACACTTGTTTACACTGTAGGCGGGATTGTAAATCAGTGAGCCCGCCATAGAAAACACTAAAGGTTCCTCAGAAAATTAAAAATTTAGCTAACATATGATCAAGCAAGTCCGAATCTCTACCAGAAGGAAATTAAATCATTAACTCAAAAAAATATCTGCACTCCCATGTTCGATGCACCATTATTTGCAATAGCCAAGACATGGAAACATCTTCAATGTCTGTTGATGGATGAAAGGATAAAATGCGGTGCACACATTTCTCCTAATCTAAGGTTTTATTTCCCAGTGGCAATTATCCAACATCTGAAAACATTAAATGAAAAATTCCAGAAATAAACAATTCACACATTTTAAACTGCTAGCCATTTGAGTAGTATGTGACGTCTCACACAGGCCTGTGCATGGGACTGTCCCATATGGGACATGCATCATCTCTTTGCCATGCATCATCTCTTTGCCCAGTGTATCTATACTGCATATGCTATGCCCGCCCCCCACCCCAGTGGCTGTCTCAGCTTTTTTTAATACTCTTATTACAGTAAATTGTAATTGCTCTATTTTATATTAGTTATTGTTGGTCTCTGGCTGTGCCAAATTTATTAAACCTTATCATAGGTATACAGGTATAGGGAGAAAACAGTCCAGCATATAGGCCTCAGTAATCTCCATGGTTTCAGGTATCCACTGAGGGTCTTGGGATGTATCCTTAGCAAATAAGGGAGACTGCTGAATATATACAGTGGAATTGTATTTAGTCCTGTTTTTTTAAAGATTTATTTATTTATGGGCCTCCCCGGTGGCGCAGTGGTTAAGCGCTGCGCTGTGGAGCTGTTGGCGGCTGCGACGCAAGTTCAACTCCCAGCCGGGGAGAATCCCACATGGCGCGGCAGACCTCTCCTGCCTCGCCCGCTGCTCCCCTCAGCAGTGTATTTCTGATCTGCCTGTTCTGCTCCCCGCTCTGTCTCTGGTGAGCCCTCTCGCCGCCCCACGCCTCTGGCCTGTACCTCAGCTTGTATGTATAAATAAATAAATCTTTTTTATATAATGTATGTATAAATATATAAATATATGTATAAATAAATCTTTTTTTATATAAGATTTATTTTTTATTTATACATACAAGCTGGGGTGCAGGCCAGAGGCGTGGGGCGGTGAGAGGGCTCACCAGAGACAGAGCGGGGAGCAGAACAGGCAGATTAGAAATACACTGCTGAGGGGAGCAGCGGGCGAGGCAGGAGAGGTCTGCCGCGCCATGTGGGATTCTCCCCGGCTGGGCGTTGAACTGGCATCACTGCTGCCGACAGCTCCATAGCACAGCGCTTAACTGCTGCGCCACCGGGGAGGCCCTCAGTCATTTTTTTTAAAAAAGGATATTCTATCATTTGTGACAAAATGAATGGACCTGGAGAGTAAGATACTAAGTAAAATAAGAGTCAGAGAAAGTCAAATGCCTTATGATCTATAAATTATGTGGAGTCTAAAAACCAAAACTCAGAAACAGAGTAGACTGGTGGCTGCCAGAGATGGAGAGTGGGGAAGACAAAAGGGAAAACGGGAGAAGACTCCAGTTATAAAATGAATACATTCCAAGGATGTCATGTACCTCTTGGTAACAATAATGTAGGTAACAATACTGTGTTGAATATTTGAAAGTAGCTAAGAGAGTAGATATTAAAAATTCTCATCAAAACCAATAATATATTTGTGTGAGGTGATGATGCGTTAATTTATTGTGGTAATCATTTCACAACATATACACAAAACAAATCATTATTTTGTACACCTTAAACTTACACAACGTTCTGTGAAAATTTATCAATTATATTTCAATAAAGCTGGAAGAAAAAAAAGGAAACACTGTACGTAATAGGTTTTCTCTGTACATTCTGCATGATTTTTTGATGCAATATTTCACTGCACCTGAGACTCTTATACCTAGGCAAGATGAGACTATGAAACAGTAGGATTTGAAATGCTTTCAAGAGAGAACACTGCTAATGGAATAAAAAGCATCTGTTGGATGCATGCACAAAGTCACAAAGAATTCACACACAGGGTGCAGTCACATCATATCCCAGCAATTTTGTCAGAATGTCTGTCCCTTCAGGTTATGTGGAGAGGACTAGATGACTGAAAGGATGGGGAAGGACTATTACAAATTACTTTTTAAGTCAGAAACTTGAAATAACCTGAAGTTTGGCGTGAGGCAGCAAAAAGTGGAAACAGAACCTGAGTTAAGTCTAGCAAAAACATTTTAGAGCTGTTGCTCCCTTAAAGTTTGTTTTTTAACTTAAACAACAAAGAGAAAAGTATTTTTTGGGGAAATATATTGAAAACAGCACCTGAACTTATAGTTTAAATGCTCTAGATGAACTTAGGCAGCCCTAAAAAATTTTCGATTTTTTTAGACTCATAAGGTTCCCTGATTAAACCATTTCATATTTCAGGTTTTTAAAGCAAAAACATTTCTAGGCTATCATGTGGCCATAAAATGGGGTCAGATCGATAGGCAGGGCCAAACAGGAACTGGCCAGGAACCTACTTCCCAAAGCCCCTGGTTGGGCTCTTTGCAGGAACTTCTCAAAGGTGCCCAAACCTGGTTTCCTGCCTAGCTCTGGGAGAACACTGAAGCCACTGCTGTGACAACTGAACACTTCCAGGACTCCAGGAGCCTGTTACCAATTCATTACTGTCACATCATGTCTAATATCCTCATTTGGTAGAAAAGCCTCCTCTGGGTTGTCTGCTCTGAGATGATTCCACTGAGTCAAGTCTTACATAAAGATTGCACAGCTGCTCAGGGAATACCTGACTTTATCTTCAAACCACACTGTAAAAAATGCAAATAACAAGGTAGAAATTCTGGCCCAGAAAGCAGAGCATGCATTCCAGAGACAGAAAGAAATAATTTCTGGATTACCCATTGTTTGGGATAAGCCTACCTTGCAAAGGGGATTGATGAGAGTTTATTTTTTTTTAATCTGTCCATTGATTGAGTTCCAGCTCTGGAATGTGACTGCTGGAGTTCAACTTCCTGCCCCACACTTACCAGTTGGGGCACATAACTTGATCGCTTAATGTGTCAGTTTCCTCATCTATAACAAGGGGGGAAAATTCACAGAATCTACTTCATAGGATTATGAGGATTAAATTAGATAACATACATAGAAATCACAACACACAATAATTGGCAAATAGTACATATTGAAGAAATGTTAACTGCTAACTTCTTTATGGCTGACTCCTCCTATTGTGTGGGCTGACTTTCTAGAAGCAGAAATGAAGAACGCTGAAAGTATGGCTGCCACATGTGCAATGGAGCCTGTAGCCTGACGAAGTCCACATATGGGGGTTAAGGTTGAATGACATTAAAGCACAGTGCACACAAAGTGATTCATTTAAAGGGGAATGACAGGCTAAAGGGGGTATCCTACATAATTTCATATAGAATGGACCATTCGGAGAACATTTAAATGGTGTTTACTCTAAATGAGCCATCCTCAATGAAATGGACAGCGAAGATCTTCATTTTCCTTTTTGATTCAATCCACTTGCTACTCTCACTACACCAGCTGCAAAACAAAGAGAACACACTGTAGTGGAATTAATCCAGTTTTCCTCTGCAAAGGACAGAAGTTCATTGCACCACTGGATAATTTCATGACCAGGGAAGGATTCCCTAGCAAGACTAACAGGGATGGGGGCAGAAGAGAGGGGCCCAAAGGAAGTGGTTATTCCCTAGTTGCAGACTGAGCAGCCACCAGCTCACCTTCCCATTCCTTACAGGATAGATCATATAAGAGTAGGCTTCTGCAGCCCTGCAGAAGCCCTATGGCCCTGATGCCACCATCTCAAATTGGAATTTATAGGGGGAAATTCCTTTTTAAAATAAACTTTTTATTTACTTTTTAATCAAATTTTGATTTGTCATTTGTTTACACAATTATATCATTTGGGAGTACAACTTCACACCTGAACATGTACATAGGCTTTACTCACTCCCCACCAAAGCTCCAGTGCAAATGTACTATCACATTACTCTGGGGTTGGGGTGAGGGTGTGCATGATTCTTTTAGTTCAATTGTCTTACTAGTAAAATAGACATATAATATGTTGCTCTTATAATCATACTAGCAGCTTCCTCAAAGTCCAAATCATTATTTTTATTGCTGAACAAAACTGAAATTTACCTTAACTTTTTTGTAGGTATAAGAAGAATGTAAAAATGAGTCGTTTTTCCTTTTTTATTTAAAAAAATATAAAATTATATAGATTTCAGGCATACAGCCTTATAAATCAACATCTGTACATACATGTTATGTTCACCGCAAGTATAGTTTCTATTCCTCACCATACAATCAATGTCTTTACCCAATTTATCCACCTCCCATTCCCCTTTCCCTTCTGGTAAACCACTCTTTTGTTCTTACAGCCTGAGTTTGTTTTTGTTTTGTTTTGTTCTTTCATTAACTTTGTTTCTTTACCAAATCATATGGTGTTTGCCTTGACTTATTTTGCTTGGGATAATACTCTCCAGGGGCATCCAGGTTGTTGCAAATGGCAGAATTTCATTATTTTTATTTGAATAGTATTCTATTGTGTATATATACCATACTATCTTTATTCAGTCATCTACCACTAGGTAGATGCCAGTAATGCTACAATAAACATGGGGGGGGGGGTTGCATCTGTCTCCTAGAACTATTGTTTTCATATCGTTTGGATAAATACCTAGAAGTGGGATAATTGGATCATATGAAATTTCTACTACAATTTACTTATCAACATTATACAGGGGTTCCCTTCTCTCCACACCCTGATAAACAGTTTTTATCTTTTTAATAAAAGTCATTCTCACAGGTGTTAGGTAATAGCTCAATATTGTGTTGATTTTCTCAATAATAAAACATGATGATAGCTTTTTATGTCCCCACTGGTCATACTTATGTCTTTTCTGGACTTTTTTGTCTTTTCAAATCCTCTGCCCACTTCTTAATGTTTTAAATGTTCTAATTAAACGTTTAGTATTTGTTGGTGAGTTTTACAAGTTCTTTAGATATTTGGGATAATAACTCTTGTCAGATACGTGGATTGCAAATATCTTCTCCCATTCAGTAGGATGTCTTTTTGTTTTGATGGTAGTTTCTTTTACGTATATTATCTCTTTAGTGTGATATAGTCCCATTTACATTTGCTTTTGTTTCCTTTGCCATTGGAGTCCAATCTCCCAAAGACATCATTAAGGGACTATTGTGCAGCCATCTCATCCCAGATAGGTTCATTGTCACTTCTCAGAAATGCTACGAGAATTTGGAGCCTTTTGTAGATTTTGCAGTCCTTTAATGCTGAGACAGGGGACCATACACACAGGCAGGCAGACAGAGCAAGAGAGCCTTCAATACTGAGAGAGGCAGAACAGAAACTCCACTCTGCCTTCCCCCTTTTACACTGTAAAGTGCCCATAGCCACACGACCTATACACTGTTGCAAATGCAACGCCCATATATTGTTTGCTGGACATCAGAATGGTGGAAAACATAGCATTTCAAGGTATGGGCTCTCTGTTGTGTGGAAGGTGAAAAATAGCATGATTTTAACTCATTTTCCTTACAGGCACATGTCAAAGAATGGATCACCTTTTTTCTTCTATGGATTTAATGGTTTCAGGTCTTACATTCAAAAATTTAATCAATTTTGGTGTAATTTTTATGTAAGGTTTGAGTGGTAGTTTTATTTTTTTGCATGTGGCTGTCTAGTTTTCCCAACACCGTTTATTGAAGAGATTTTCCTTAATCCAATGCACTCTAGGCTCTAAAATCTGTTCCACTGATTTGTGTATGTTTTTATTTGCGTACCATGTTGATTACTATTGCTTGGTAGTTTAGTTTGAAGCCCAAGTGTGATATTTCCATTTCCCCCATCAGGATGGCTTAAGCTATTGAGGGTATTTTCTTTTTTCAAATTTTGTATGTATAATTTTTGTTCTATTTCTTTTTTATTTTAGTTTTTTAAATCTTATTTATTTTTAACTGATGTAATATTGGAATAACGCAATCAGGTATTACTACTGTAGTGCACCCACCACCAGCTCACCCATATTCTACCACCATAGAACATTCTGCTTCTTTCCCTGTTTGTTCTTACCTCTTCCCCACCATCTTCCCCCTCCTTGGTCCTTCAGTTCTGCAGTCAGCTGTCAAGGGACAGGTTTTGATCTTGTCTTTATCTTTTTTTTTTAATTTATTTATTTATACATACAGCTGGGGTACAGGCCAGAGGTGTGGAGTGGTGAGAGGCTTCACCAGAGACAGAGCGGGGAGCAGAACAGGCAGATCAGAAATACACTGCTGAGGGAAGCAGCGGGCGAGGCAGGAGAGGTCTGCCGCACCATGTGGGATTCTCCCCGGCTGGGCGTCGAACTCGCATCGCTGCTGCTGACAGCTCCGCAGCGCTTAACCGCTGCGCCACCAGGGAGGCCCATGATCTTGTCTTTATCTGACTCTTAGTTTAGTTACCTGATATTTCATATACTAGTGACAGCATTTGGTATTTATCTTTCTCTTCCTGCCTTATTTCACTTTAAGTTCCATTCTGATGCCACAAATGGCATGAGTTTATCATTTTTGATTGCTGAGTAGTATTCCATCTTGTATGTATCCCACACCTACATCCACTCATCTGTTCTGGAGCATTTAGATTGTTTGCATAATTTAGGTATAGTAAATAGTGCTGCAATAAACATGTGAGTGCAAGTTTCCTTTAGAATTAGTGTTTTTGCATTTTTTTGGATAGATGCCTAGGTAGGAGTAGAATGACAGGGTTGAATGACAGATCCATGTTTAGTATTTAGAGATACTCCATACTGCTATTTATAAAGGTAATATCAGTTTGCATTCCCACCATGAGTGTAGGAAGGTTCCCTTTTCTCCATATCCTCATCAGCACTTGTTTCTGGTCATTTTGATAGGGGCCATTCTGACAGGTGTGAGATGGTATCTCCTTGTGGTCCTGATTTGCATTTCTCTAATACTATATGACTATGAACTTTTTTTTCACATGCCTGATTGTCATTTTAATGTCTTCTTTGAAGATGTGTCTGTTTACTTCTTTTGCCCATTTTTTGATTAGGTTATTTGTTTTGTTCTTACAGAGTTTCATGAGTTCTCTGTATACCTTTTTTTTTTAATTTTTTAAAAATTTTTATTGTTTTTTATGTCTTTTACATTTTGTATTCCCCTTGGGTAGCACCACCAATTCACCTGTGATCCATCTCCATGGTCCCTTGTGTTCTTTTCTATTCCATTTCGTGCCCTTATCCTCCCCTCCCTCCACCCTACCCCCATCCGCTGAGTGTCTCTCTCCTATCTGGTTTCCTTATAGCCCTGTTATAAGTGAAACCATTCGATATTTTTCTTTTTCTTTCTGGCTTATTTCACTGAGTATGATCCCCTCTAATTCCATCCATGTCGCTGCAAATTGCATGTGTTTATCTTCTTTGAGTGCTGAATAGTATTCCATTGTGTATATGTACCACATCTTCTTGATCCAATCATCTATTTTTGGACATCTGGGTTGCTTCCATACCTTTGCTATTGTGAACAGTGCCACAATGAACATACCTTTGATAATCTTTCTTTGTTGGATGTATGTTATGCAAACATTTTCTCCCATTCAGTAGGGTGTCCTTTTGTTTTAGTTATACTTTCTTTCACTGGACAAAAGCTTAGTTTGCTATAGTCCCAGCTGTTTATATTCTCTTTTGTTTTCCTTGCTGTTGGGGACGAATTCCTAAAGGCATCACTACAGCTTATGTCATGAAATGTTTTGCCTATGTTTTCTTCTATATATCTCATAATTTCAGATTTTATATCCATGTCTTTTGTCCATTTTGAGTTGATTTTGGTGTATAGTGTGAGATCATGGTCTAGTTTCACATTCTTTTGCATGCATCTGTCCAGTTTTCCCAACACCATTTATTGGAAAGAATGTCCTTGTTTCAGTGTACGTTTTAGCTCCTTTGATATAGATTAAATATATATATATATATATATATTTATATAGTTCATATGTTTATATGTATGTTTATATATAGTTTGTGTGTGAGTGTGTGTGTGCATGTGTGTGTATGTGTGTATGTTTATGTCTGGGTTCTCAATTCTATTCATTTGGTCTGTGTGTCTCTGTTCCAGTACCAGGTTGTTTTAGTTATTATAGCTTTAAAAAATAACTTGAGGTCTGGAAGTATGACACCTCCATTTTCTTTCTTTTTTATCAAGATTGATTTTGCTCTTCAGGTTCTTTTGTGATTCCATATGAATTTCAGTAGTATTTTCTCCAGTTCTTTGAAAAATGCCATTGAATCTGTATATTGCTTTAGGTAAGGTGGCCTTGTTGTCAATGTTGATTCTTCTGTGAGCAGGAATATTTTTCCATTTCTTGTGTTTTATTCTATTTCTTTCAACAATATCTTATAATTTTCTTTGCATAGCTCTTTTACCTCCTTTGTTAGGTTTACTCCTAGGAATTTAATTGGGGGGGAGGGTACAATTATAAATGGAAGCATATTCTGAATTTCTTCCCCTTTATCTAATTGTTAGTATACAGGAAAGCAACTGATTTGTGTGTTGAATTCATACTCTGCCATTTTGCTAAACTGTTAATAGTTTCTATTAGTTTTTCAGTGGCATCTTTAGGGTTCTCTATGTATATTACCATGTCATCTGCAATTAATAATAGCTTACTTTTTCTTTCCCAATTTGGATTACTTTCTTAGATTCCTCTTGTCTAATTGCACTAGTTAGAACTTCCAATACTATGTTGAATAGCAATGGTGAATGTGGACATCCTTGTCTTGTACCAGATCTTAGTGGAAAAGTTTTCATATTTTCACCATAGAGAATATTAGCTAAAATGACTTACTGTGTTAAGGTATGATCAACTTATTCCCAGTTTTTTGAGGGGTTTCAACATAAGTGGATGTTGTAGCTTATCAAATGCTTCCTCAGCATCTATTGATATGGTCATGTGGTTTTTAATCTTTCTTTTTATTGATATGGTGAATTACACTCATTGATTTTCAGTGTTGAACTACTATTATGTTTCTGATGTGAATTCCACTTAGTCATGGTGTATGATCTTTTTAATGCACTGTTGGATTTGGTTTGCTAGGGTTTTATTCAGGATTTTTTGTGTCTTATGTTCATTAGGGAGATTGGTTTATAACTTTCTTTTTGTGTGCTGTCTTTGATTTTGGTATTTGAATAATGTTGACCTCATAAAATGTATTTGTAATATTCCTTCTTTTTTGAATTTTTTGAGGAGTATGAGCAAGACAGGCATTAGGACCTCTTTGAAGGTTTGGTAGAATTCACTTGTGAAGCCACCTAATCCTGGACTCTTGGTTTTTGGGAGAGTTTTGATTACTGTTTAAATTGCCTGGCTTGTGACTGGTTTGTTCAGGGTTTCTATTTCTTCCCTATTCAGCCTGAGATGATTTTATAATTCTATGAGTTTGTCAGTGTCTTCTAGGTTACTGAATTTGTTAGCATATAGATGTTCATAGTAGTCTTTTATTATCCTCTGGATTTCTGTGACATTCATTGTGATTTCTCTTCATTCATTTTTGATTCTATGTATTTGAGATTTCTCCCTTATTTTCTTGGTGAGCCTACTAGAGGTTTATTTTGTTAATTTTCCCAAAGAATCAGCTTTTGATTTCATTGATCGTTTTGCTGTCTTTTAAATTTCCATTTCATTTACTTCTGCTTTGATTTTTATTATTTCTGTTTGGCTTTGGATTTATTTGTTCTTGTTTTTCTAATTCCTCAAGTTGACAGAAGATTTTTTATTTGAACCCTTCCTTGTCTATTAATGTGGGTCTGTATTTCCTTCTCAGTACTGCTTTTGGCACATCCCATAATTTTTAGATATTTGTGTGCTTGTTCTTATTTGTCTAGAGGTATTTTTAAATTTATTCTTTGATTTCCACATGAACCCAGTGGTCCTTCAGTAGCATGTTGTTCAGTCTCCGTGTATTAAAATATTTCCTTGCTTTCTTTTGATAGTTGATTTCTAGTTTGATACCTTTATATTCTGAGAACATGTTGGGTATGATTTTAATCTTGATGAATTTGTGGATATTTGTGTCCCAGAAAATGGTCTACTCTGGAGAATGTCCCATATATGCTTGGGAAAATTGTGTATTCTTTGAGGGGGTGTTGTTGTCATATATATGTAAATCTGTGAGGTCCATGAGGTTTAATTCTCTATTTAAGGCTACTGTATCCCTGATTATCTAGCTGATATGTCCATTGGTGAGAGTGGGGTGTTTAAGTCTCCTAAAGCAAATGTGTTTTTTCCAATGTTTGTTTTCAGAGTTTATATTACTTGTCTAATGTATGTTGGTGCTCCTTCATTTGGCACATATACACTGAGGAATGCTGTTTTCTTAATGCATTGTTCCTTTAATCATTATGTAGTGTCCCTCCCTAGCTCTTGTTACCTTTTATAACTGGACATCTATTTTGTCTGAGATAAGTAAAGCTGTCTCTGTCTTCTTTAAAGTCCCATCTGCCTGTAGGATTGTTTTCCAATCATTTAGTTTAAGCCTATGTTTGTCTTACAGTTTAGGTGTGTCTCCTGGAGACAACAAAAGGTTGGATTCTGTTTCCTGTTCCAGCTAGATACAAAGTACTTTTAAAGTGAATATTGATATGTGATGGTCTATTGCTGCCATTTTATTCTTAATTTTTGTGGGTCATTCTATTTCCTTATTCAGTTCTTTGCATATGTTCCTTTTTTTTATTTGGTTTCAATGTATAAGCTCCTTTCAATATTTCTTGTAGTAGTGGTTTAGTGTTTGCAAACTCCTTAAGTTTCTCTAGGAGAAGAGAAAAGGTCTTTATTCTTCTCTCATAACTGAAGGATAGTATTCTCAACTGGAAGATTTTTTCATTCGGTATTTGGAACACGCGATTCTATTCTCTTACTGTTGATAGTGTTTCTTCAGAGAACCCTGATGTTACCCTGATCAGGGTACCTTTATAGGTTATCTGCTTCTTCCCCTTTCCAGCTTCAATATTCTTTCTTTATCCTGAACTCATGCAAATTTCACAACTATATGTTTTGCTGTTGGTCTTGTTTTATCTAGGTATGCCAGGGTTCTTTTATCTTCCTGGATATGCACATTTATTTCCTTCTCTAGGTTCTGGATGTTTTCCTTCATTATTTCTTTAAAATTTTTTTCTGTTTTTTTTTTTTCCTGTCTCTTCCCCCTCTGGCATTCCCATGATCTTACATTGCCTTCTCTCATGGAGTCAGATAGATCTCAGTGTTTCTTCACTTTTGAAAAACTTTATTTCTCTCTTTCCTTCTCTACCCAGATTCTTTGTACATCTGTATCTTCAATTATACTGACTTGTTCTACTTGATGTATCCTACTTCTGTGACTTTCTCCTGAATTTTTCATCTCTTGTATTTCTCTTTTGAAATATTGAAACTACATTTTTCATCTTATTTAGAGCTTCATTTTCTATCTTCAATGATTTTACTTCTAAGGACATTCATTTGTTTCTCTGAGTTTTCTTCTATTCTTGAATTTCTTTATATTACAATTCTAAACTCTATATCTGATCAGGAGAACATAGCTTCCATGTCTATGACTTGGGGTTTTGTATATTTATTCTCTCTGTGTGTTGCACTATTTTCTTGAGGATTCAGTTTGCCTTTTGTTAGCTTTTTCCTTTTGCCCATTATTATCTTTGGAACCCAGTTGCGTGTGGAGTTTCCTCTGAGGATGATTTCTCCCCCAACACTGGTCAGCAGTATCCTCTATGTGGGCAAGCATCTGGCAGGGTATCATAGGAGGTCATGAGGTCTCTGTACACTCTGACTCATTCCCTAAAAGAGGTGCATCATCTCATCACTCTTTGTGGGTGCTGGCAGAGACCTTGTGGGAGGTCACAGGCTTTGTAGATTGAGATGGGTGCTGGCAGGATCCCACGGAAGGTCACAAGGCCTCTGCAGGTTTAGGTGGGTGCTGGCAGTGTCCTTTGTTCTATTTCTATGAAGATTGTCTTTGGGATTTTGATAGGAAGGATTGCACTGAATTTGCATATTGCTTTAGGTAATAAAGGCATTTCAATGAAATTAATTCTATAATCCATGAATTTGGACTATCTACTTATTTGTGTCTCATTTTTCTTTCAATAATGTAGTTTTCCATGAACAGGTCTTTTATGTCCTTATATAAATTTATCTCTAGGTATTTTACTCTTTCTGATTTGATTGTAAATAAGATTATTCTCTTGATTTCTTTTTATGTTAGGTCATTATATGTCTGCAACAGATTTTTTTGTATTCTGATTTTGTAGCCTATTACTTTACTATACTTGTTTAGTATTTCTAATAGTTGTTTTTTTTTTTTTAACTGGAGTTAGTGGGATTTTCTGTGTACATTAACATGTCATTTGCATCATAGTGATAATTTTACTTCTTCCTTTTCAAGTTGGATAACTGTTACTTACTTTTTATCTAACTACTTTGACTAGAGCGTCTACAACTGTATTAAATAACAGTAGTGAGAGGGAAAAATCCTATATTATTTCTGATCTAGAGGAAAAGCTTTCAAATTTTCACTACGGATAATGATATTGGCTGTGCATTTGTCTTATATGGTCTTTATTGTGCTGAAAAATGTTTCCTTCATACTTACTTTGTTGAGGGTTTTTATCATAAAGACATTCAATCTTGTCAAAAATTTTTTTTTCTGCTCTTACTGAGATGATCATGTTTTTAATCCTTCCTTTTTGATGTTGTATATCACATTGATTGATTTGTGTATGTTGAACTATCCTTGTATACCTGGAAATACCCTACTTGATCATGGTGTATAATTCCTTGAATATAATGTTAAATTCTAGTATTTTGTTGAGGTTTTTTGTATATGTTAATCAGAGATACTGGACTTTTCTTTTCCTGTGGTATCTATGTCTGGCTTTGGAACCACGATAATATTGATGTCATAAAGTGGGTTTTGAAGTCTTCTCTCCTTTTCAATTTTTTGGAATGTTTTGATGATGACTGGCATTAACTTATCTTTGAAAATTTGGTAGAATTCACTAGTGAAGCAATGTGGTCCTGGGATTTTGCTTTTCGGGAGCCTTTTGACTACTGTTTCAATTTCCTTATGGTGAACAGTCTGTTCAGATTTTCTATTCATCATTTGGTTCTAGAATGTTGTATGTTTCTAAGAACTTGCCCATTTATTGCAGATTATACAATTTATTGCCATAAAAATATTCTTAATACTCTCTTGTGAACATTTGTAGCTCTGTATTTCTTTTATTTCTGTTTTATTTAAATTTTCTCTTCTTTGTGACTCTAGTAAAAATGTTTGTCTATTTTGTTTATCTTTTCAAAGAACCAGTTTTTGTTCTTGCTCATTTGTATTATCTCAATTGCTCATTTGTATTATCTTTTTGATCTCTATTTTGCTTATTTCTGCCCTAATTTTTTATTATGTCCTGCCTGTTTTTTCCTCTTCTTTATTCTGGTAAATAAACAATTGGATTCTTAATATTTGTCATTATTTAATTTTTCTAAAGTAGGGTTGCAGTGCTACAAATTTCCCTTTTAGTAGTGCTTTGGCTTCATCCCACAGGTCTGGTAACATGTATCTTTATTTTCATTTCTCTACAGTTATTTTTTTCAGTTCTTCCTTGATTTACTCACTGACCCAGTAGATGTTCAGCAACATGTTGTTTAATCTTCACATATTTGTGACTTTTCCTTCTTTATTCTTTTTGTTGATTTCTAGTTTTGTGCCACCGTGGTCAAAAAAGACTTGTTATGATGTCAATATTCATAAGTTCATAGGTACTGTTTTAATGTTCCAATATATGTTCTACCTTTGAGAGTGTTCCATGTGCACTTGTGAAGAATGTGCTAATTCTACTGTTTTGGATGGAATGCTATATAAATACGTATTAAGTATATCTAATCCAAATTGTCTTAAAAGCATTGTTTTCTTCTTAATTTCTGTCTAGGTGAGCTATCGATGTAAATGGAAATAGACCATTTTTCAAATCATAAGAGGCAGTTTAAAAGTTAGTTTTGAAAACACATAACTAGAGAGCTACAAATTTCTTAATTTTTAACAATCATGTCTCTAGATTACTGTCCTTTGAATAGTTTTGAAGAGTCTATCGTCCTATAAAGAAAGAGTAAATAGGAAAAAAGGCAGCATATGATGGAGTAGTCAGTTCTCTTCTAGGGAGAAAAAGAACATTTTATGCTAAACTTATGAAAAAGTTTGAGAAAACCATGTTTATGAAAAGAGAAAAAGTTTAAGAATAAAAATTAAGATACTTTCCTATTTACTCTTTCTTTATCCTATAAAGAAAGAGTAAATAGGAAAAAAAGGCAGCATATGATGGAGTAGTCAGTTCTCTTCTAGGGAGAAAAAGAACATTTTACGCTAAACTTATGAAAAAGTTTGAGAAAACTATGTTTATGAAAAGAGAAAAAGTTTAAGAATAAAAATTAAGATACTATAGTCATTTTTACACAGTAGTAATGCCTGCACATAGTAAATTAATTGCAAAATTAATGGACTATCATCCTATACTTAAGGGAGTCTTGGGAAAAAAGGTGGCACATCATACACAATCCACAGAAGCAAAAGCAGATAACTTATCTTGTAAAGTATCTTATAGAATTTCTTGTATTTAAAGAGCTATTGTTTTCACTTCAATTAAAACAAGCACTTAAATTCTTCCTATTAAAATATCTATCTTTTAAACTGTCTTAAGTTAAACAGCATGACACATTCAGAAATATAAAATTGTTACATGCTTTTCTTTAATATATCCCACTTCTTCACTCACTTCTTCTGTGGTCCTTGCTTCTTTCCCACCTCAAGATTTTTTTTTAACTGTTTTTTTTTCTAATATATATTTTTGTTGTTATTTATATCTTTTACATTTTGTATTCCCCTTGGGTAACCCACCACCAATTCACCCGTGATCCATCATCCATCTCGGTGGTCCCTTGTGTTCTTTTCTACTCCATTTTGTGCCCTTATCCTCCCCCTCCCCCCACCCCCCCAAGTGTCTCGCCTATTCGGTTTCCCCATAGTCCTGTTATAAGTGAAACCATTCGATATTTTTCTGTTTCTTTCTGGCTTGTTTCACTGAGTATGATCCCCTCTAATTCCATTCATGTTGCTGCAAATTGCATGTGTTTATCTTCTTTGAATGCTGAATACTATTCCATTGTAAGATTGTTTTTACTCTAGTCACTATTCTTACTTCCAAAGCTTCCCACCAAACTATTTCATTACTTGGGACATCCCTATATCACAAATTAAAGGTGACTGGCAATACATATAGGAAAATACATATATATGACTATTTATTTACAAGTGTATTGGCAATATACTTATAAAGATATAAAAAGAAAAGGGAAGATTCCCATTTTGGAATGCTTTTTTCTCTTGACTTTCTTCTCTAGCACTTGAGTCTTTCAGCAAACCCAGCTTTCTTTCTTGCACTAATTCTTAGATGCTGAGTCTACATGTACTGCTTTTATAAGCTAATGCTACCCTCTTGAATAGCAGTGGCATGACTGTCTTTCGTTAGTTCTTCTCTGCTATTGCTCAAGGGTGGGAACTGGCACCAGAACAAAGGAGACAGTAAGACGCCCCGGGCTGGTATGCACCAGCACTGCCTAACCAGCGCCATGTGCCAGGTCATGCCACTACTTCTCAAGCACTGATGCCACCCGGCAAAGCTTCAGGTTTCCTTCTCCACAACATGGAACCGCCCACGGCACAGGAGGCCCATGAGAAAATGACCTTTAAGATCATTCTTGTGAATCAGCGCCACCTACTGAACCTGGAACACAAGTGCCGCCATAGGTTTTGAGGGTTTTTTTCCCTCCTGGCTAATGAATACTTCCTTCAATTTGCCATTCTGTGCTCAACTGAAAGCCTAATTTTCTTTCCTCTTGATGCCTCAAAATGAGCAATACTACTTAGACTGCTCCCACAGTGTGTAGCCAGGAATTACATGGAAGGAAATGGTAAATTAAAAGACATTTAGGAATGGTTATGATTAAGGGTTTCCCCACAAAGAGAGAATGCAAAGTAATTCTCAGTTGCCATTCTGACCTATGGACACAGTATTTCCCCTTAAACTTATGTACAGAATGAATCAACAAACTGGACACAAAATCATAGTGCTTCATGTGGTCACAGGTACACTTTTCTCATGTGAGAAAATTCATGTATGTTAAGACAAAAATCCACAGCAACAGAATTAGTATACACATGCCTGCAGGAATCATTATCTAAAAGAAATCGTGATGACCTCCCTATATGCCAAGTAGGTAAGTACTGTGTCTAGAGAGGGCAAGCAAGAACTAGTCAAAAGTAAATAACACACACACATACACACACACACACACACACACACACACACACAATGAGCTGATAGACATTAGAAAGTGCAGGCATTATGTGAAACCTTGTAAGTGATGTAACAGAGCAGAACACAGTCTTTATCACCGGAACTTTCTAAAGAGAGAAAATATAAATGCATTCACTTTGTTCTCCTGCCCCTTGAAAAACATGTATGTGTACTATCCCGGAATAAAATTTCCTCAGTTCTAGAAACAAGGAGTTTTCTCTACTTTGCATTCTCTCTTTGTGGGGAAAACACTTAATCATAACCATTCCTAAATGTCTTTTAATTTACCATTTCCTTCTATGTAATTCCCGTCTACTCACTGTGGGAGCAGTCTAAATAATATTGCTCATTTTGAGGTATCAAGAGGAAAGAAAAGCTGGCTTTCAATTGCACACAGGAGGGTCTGGATTCTGAAATCTTGGCTTTATCCTGGAATTTCCCACACAAAATCAAGAGAGCGAATGTCAGAAAGCTGGTCTACTGAACAGGCCAAAGAGTAGCATTTTGTCCAGAATGAAGTAATGTCTACAGTCTCATACTTTTGCACAGAAAAATGAAATCAGATCCTATGCAAGGGCACATATAATTTTTAACACCTTTCATGTGCTCATGTTTTTTCTCCTACATTTGGAAGGAGCTTAAATTAGGCCATCTCATTCATCTTGAGGTTCCCCATAAAAAATTTAAGTGGAATGTTTTATTTTTCTAGGAATTAGAAATACAGTATTCTGTTAAAAAAAAAAAAAGCCCAAACATGGGGAAATAAGGATGTACTACAGCAGTTTTTGTTCTTTTAAAATCTGTGAAGCATACACTCTTATCAGAAAATAAGACTAAAGAAATGACTTGAAATCACTTTTGTCACAATCAGTGGTGACAAAATGCTTCCTTCATGAACATATTACTTTTGTCTGATTATATAGAACACAGTTATTCAACAAATGTGTATTGACAACCTACTATACACAAAGGGCTGTATTGGGCACTGGGTCTCTGTGCTTAATAGGTTAGCTACATTTTGGCAGAAAATACAGGCTGACAATAACACACAGGCTAACATTTCTGTCTACCCAAATGACATTATGCTAGGGAAGTTAAATAATAAAGGAGTCAAAAAAGTCAATCAAAATCTATGGTCTTGACTTAGCCTTCATAAAAAAGGATAGTGATTCCTCAGCTAATGAAATACTTATGGTAGTCATCACCCTACAGCATGAACCATTAGCCTTCTTTTCAGAAATTATTTTTTTCACATAGCAGGAACCAGTGGTTCATCTTCTGATTTCTGCCCCCTGCTCAAGGGTTGCATTTCTGTCACTGTTACCTGCCTCATTAGTTTGTGCTGCTACCAGGTATTTTGCTTCTTTTAGAGAATCAGCTGGTGCCTGGCAAATGTGCTGTTCAGGTTCATGTGTCACTGTGATGGAAATTATGACTTGTGGGTTGGATTTTGCTGCTTCTGTTTTCAGGGATAGCTCATTGTCTCAAAGAGCACTGTGCACAGCAAACTGGAGGTCCTAGGAGATCATTCTACCAATCCAGAAAACAAGAGGTAGAAAGACAGTGGTATCCTTTTTCTCCAAGGAGTACAAAGACATTTATAGACATTGTTCCATTTTGGGTCTCACAACCATTTTGGGTCTGACACACAGATTTGTTAGTACTCTTTTCTAATTCTTCTCTGATAGATCCTACTTGTAGGCTGCCCTCAGCCTGAATTCCTAAATTCTGCTCTGTGATATTATTTAAGATATAAGTGGTGTGAACATAGGCAAATTCCAATAAGCATCTACTTATAAGCTTTTATATCTGAACAGTAAGGCCACACCATGAATAAGAAAGTATGTTGGCTTGGTAAGGTATGGAAGGAGAGTTGTGGTAACTGGGGAGGTATAGTTATGGGCAGAAATGGACTATACTCCAGAAGTACAGGTATCAGTGCTTGCTTCAGATGGCAGAGTTTTAGACTTACAATCAATTCAGCATGAGAGTAGAGAGGGTAGAAAAAAGATCCTATGTGAGTTTAGCAGAGCTTCACTAGATAATTGCCAACAAGACACTCATACCCTGGATAAAGTGTGGTTGGCTTCAGTAACTGCTAATCTGTTGAACCAAGAGGGCGTTTTGGAGAATACAAAAGTGGTCAGCGAACTGAGCGAAGGGAAATCAACAAACTTTATCCTGTGGGTTAACACACCAAAGAGGAAAGCCACAAGTACTATGGGTAAAAACACAGCAGTAAAGGTAAAAGAAAACAGTGTTCTAAGCACTCAGAGGAAGAACAAGTTTTGGAAATAAATTTACTACAGAAACTAAACTAGTTTAAGAAATCCCCTCCCCCTTGTGCCTCTGGCCTATACTCGGGTTCTTCTACACAGTTGACTTAATTAATTTAAATTAATTTAAAGGGGAGAAAAAAGAATACACGTGTCCTTGGAAAATGAGTGGTATAGAGTGTCAATAAAAAGCATAAATGAAAAATGGAAAGGCAGCCACACAGACTAGGATTATATATTAACAATAGACAGACAGATAGTGGAAAAGTCTACAACTAGGGTATGTAAAGTGTTCTACTACTTAACCATAAAACAACCTAAAAGCCAACATTAAATAAGTGGGCAAATGACTTGGAGAGATGCCTTTCAAAGGAAGATATAAGAATGTACAGGAAAAGTTGCTCACCATCCTTAATTATCAGAGAAATGTAATTTAAAATCACAATGAGATAGTATTTCATACCCAGTCAGAGGGTTAGAAATAGAAGGACTGACAACACCAAGTATTTGTTAAGGACACACAGCAACTAGACTCATGTATATTGCTGGTGGCATATAAAATGATGCAATCACTTTGGAAATGATTTGGCAAACACTTATAAATTTAAACATAAAAGTATATGATCCAGCAATTCTACTCTTAGGTATCTATCCACATGAAATGCAAACCTATATTCACAAAAGTCTTTTACAAGAATGTTCACAGCATCACCTTTACAATAGCCAAAAAACAATTCAAATGTCCTTCAACAGGTGAATGGATTAAAAAACTGGCTTATTCTTATAATGGATTCACCTATTTTTAAAAAGAGAATGAACTATTGATTCCTATAACAATGGATGAATCTCACAAACATAATTAACAAAACTGGCCAGACACAAAAGAGTATACATGGAATGACTCTAAATGAATCTTTAAAAGAGGTAAAGCTAATGTACAGATAGGGAGATCAGATCAGTGGTTGATCTGGAGTGGGCTTAGGAGAGAATGACTTAAGGAGGAATAGTCAAGACAGGAGGGAATTTCTATGATAATGGAATGGCCTGGATCTTCAGAGGGGTGGTATACTTGTCAAATTCCACTGAAACAGTCTTAAACTGTGTGCGTTTTGTTAAACGTAAATTTTGAATGAAGTTGATTTTTACAAAAAGGTACCTACAAGTAGCTTCATTCTAAAAAGTTTGAATTGCATAACTTAAAAAAATACCCTATGAATTTCTAGGCAGGAAAATCAGACTACATCCTAGAGAATAAAAAGAATTTGTTATCAGATTTCTCTTTAGAAAGAATGATAATATGAAAATTTGTTTACAGTTATTTTAGAGGGAAAAGAAATCCTAAGAATTTTACACCTAAACAAGAATTGTTCATAAGTTATGTAACAAAAAAATCAACCTAAATATGGGAGGACTCAGAAAATAAGACCACACACCGCCCCCCTTCCAGAAAAAAAAACACTGAAGCCTTTTTCCAGCTGATAGGGATGATTCAATCTTAAGAAGTGAAAAATAAAGAATATCTAAATACTTATTGCAAAAATGATATGAAACTGGACAAAAATGTCAAACAATTACTGTGATTCCTAGAAGAGAAGACAAAAAAAGCAAAAAATATACATATAAAGGTAAAAACAGTTCCAAACCTCAAATTACATCAAATAAAACTGTGGGAGGGAGTTTTGGAAGATGACAGTAATAAATGTTACCATTAAATTTATCATTATTTGATATAGAGTGAACTTGACTGCTAGTATGTAACTAAATTGTCTAACATTCATTTATGGAATACAATATATTCAAAAATAATGAGGACATATTTCATGTTCAAATACAAAATTATAATATTAATTTATTCTGAAGGAGAACTATAATACAAAAAATGTATATAGCATGCTATGATTTCTGTAACAAAGGAAATTGGTGACCTTGGCTGCCTTGGAGGAGAGTAGTTGGAAATTAGGAGTAAAAAGAAGAGTTTAATGCAGTTTTATCTCCTTTGTTTTTTGTAAGTAAATCATATAAAGGTGACCTTTTATGAAAAAATAAAAATTTTAAATGCTTTTACTTTGAGAATCAAGTAAATACTCATTGAAGACTTTATTGCATATGTAAATCTAATATATGATAAAGGAAATATTACAAATTAGGAAAACAATTAATGATCTGGGAAGAACTGGTTTCTGACATTAAAAAAAAAAAGCCTAGTACTCATTTCACAACACTGACCAGAATAAACTACAAACAGATTAAAGAGTTAAATTATAAAATTTAAACTAAAAATTAAATTAAAACATTGGAATAAAACAGGTGGATCCCAGGGCAAAGGACTTTCAAAGAGAAATCTGATGTACTTGATTACATAAAAATGAAGAATTCCATTAGGAATATTAAATACAAGACATACTAAAAACCTGAAAAATACTTCTCACAAAGATGAGATTAATTCTTTAGTTTTTTAAAAACCAATCAAATTAAAAGACAATTCAAGCCTTTGAAAAGCCTCACTAAGACCTCAGTATAAAAATGGGCACAGGAAACCAAAAAGATATGAAATGCAAATGTTTAAGAAACATGTAAAAGAATGTGAAGCCTCATTGTAATATGAGCATTCCAAATTAAAAAGAGATCTACCCTTGGCTGCCAGATGGGAAATAGGGATTCTCATAACAACTTGGGTTATGCACCAACAGCCTTTAAAATGTTCACTTTAGACTAAATAATTCCAATTTTATATAAAACTTCTCAGGAATTTAATAAAACTTTACTAAAAATAGGGAGAAAACCTACAAACAAAAATGTCTAGTAATATGGAAATGGTAAGTAAAATTATATATATTCAAAATAAGACAAAATATTATGCAGGATTTAAAATAATATTTTTGAAAAACAATGGATAAGTGAAAAAAGAAATAAAATTGTTAAGTGCTATGATGACAATTTTAAGACAACATTTTCTATACATAATAGATTTTAAACACTGGAGAGAACTGCAACAAAGTGTAAGTGACTTTTATTTTTCTACTTTAGTTCCTATAAGTATGTAGCAGAGACACCATATTTTAGATGAAGAAATTTTGTAATTACAAAAATTTACCTGGCATCAACTTCTGGGGATTGAAATGAAAAAAGTGAATTATCACAACACACAAAACCTTGACGATGCATTTGTACTTGCCTTCCCCTTTTTCTTTTGGTTCAAGACTTCATGGGTGAAAAGAACAGATGCTACAGCAGGACAACTCCAGTGGTTGGCCAAAGGAGCATTATCACTCAGTGTAATGAATGATTTGTATAGGTTCCAGACTGAATCACAGACACCTCAGAGGTTTCCATGACATTCTAGTCTGCCCAGAAAGTCTTCACCCAAGACCACCCACTTATGGCCCACAAGCCACCAGGTGAAAGTAACTGCTGAAATAATAGAGGAATTGATAACTCTGGCATGAAGAGTCCACATCCCCTGCCCAGGCTCCCAGGTGCCCCTCCCCATCCCCTGCTGTTTTCTCTGGCAGGATATATTATAGCATGTTCATTCCAACCCAACTAATAAAGGAGCTTTATAAAGTTGAGAAAAACAGGGCGTACTGGGTTCCTGGGTCCAGCATGTGTGCAATACATAAAGAAGCATAGAACACATGTACGGTACCTTCCCGAAGCTGCGTTGGCTTGGCAGAATTTTCCCCACTCATTAAAACAACAAAAGATGCAGCTGCTCGAACTGTAGCCTGCCATGTTGACATGGCAACGGGTGGCTCCTGGCATGGAAAAAGGGCCCTGTTGTTTATGGGCGATCCCATAGTATAAACACATGGCCTACAGAAGAAAGACAAAGAAACAAAGGGGAGAATCTTTAAAATGAGTTGTCACTTTTCTCACCACCATGGTAGTAAAGGTTAAGTTGAGCTTTCAAAGACAAAACATTTGAGGCTTTGTAGTTGACTGGTTTCAAAGCATTCTGAACTGAAGCTGCCAAAGGTTGGTTATGTGAATAGCCGAGTGGTAATTTCTCCCAAATGAATTACTGAAAAATGTAAAGAGAGTTGTTTTTTTTTTTAAGGGAAAAATATTTTTTGGATAAAGTTTTAAAACCAGCCTGCCAAGTTAAAATTTATATTACCCTTACCCCTCCTCTCAGACCCTTATGCCTTCAAAAGAAAAACGTTTTAGAGATATTCTTACTAACCTTTTGGAAAATATTCTGGAAAAGAAAATGTTTGGAGATCACTGAGATATTAATGCCTGGAAAAACAAGCTGGTGGTCTCGAATCCAGTGCTGGCAAACAGACACCCCAATCTTGGAAACCACCATCTCAAATGGAACCCTTGTGGGAATCCTTGTGTGGAGGCCAAGAACAGGGGTTGGCATATAAATAGGACTATAGGTCACAACAACCAGCTTGTGATGGGAAGGCCAAGTGCACAGTCATTACCAAAATGAGGCTGAAAACCAATGGCATGACATTGGGCCTTGTTCTGTTACAATTAAAAATACAAACCCACCCATACCAAGAACAGGTTCTTCTGTGATTAAGTCATGGTTTACAGACATGGAGATCTACAAGACCAAAGGAATCCATTCTTTTGACACTACAGTAGAAGGCACACGACTAACCCTCAGGAAAATGTATCTACCTTTTGTATTTCAGGAATTAAACCAAATAATGTAGTTTTCATCAGCTCAATTAACAACACTAGGATTGAGCACTAGGATTTATTGTGCTCCTACAAAGTGCACAAAAGCAGAGTGATGGTCCCCCTCTATGAGTCGGGGTCCAATAAGGAAAAGAGAAACCAGTCTAGACCTTAGCAACTAGATAATTTAATACAGCGAACTGGTTAAATAAGTGATAGAAGAGCTGAGTAGCCAAGCAAGGGAGATCAAGGCAACTCAGAGTGTAGTTACAACAGTGAGTAAACGGACTTCTCAGGTTGCAAAAGCTGGTGTTGCTCAGTGTTCCAGAGCTACAGTGGCTGTGTCATTTGGCAGAAGCCAGAACCACAATGAGGGCTGTCCCATGAATGCTGGGACCACAGAGGAGACCTAGTCACTGCTGCAGATGCTAAAGCAAGCAGGGAAGGGGGAAGAATACTTTGTTTCTCACCAACTCCTCCTTTGAAAAAATTCCACCAGCACTTTCCCCCTCTCCCCCAGTTTGCCAAACCTAGCAGAAAACCAGAAGACAAGGGAACCTGGAAAATGAGGTTCCTTGTCATTCAGAGATGATCACAATAAGAGCAGAAATTGGACCTGAGAGCAAACAGGCAGTTGCAGTCTGCCTATACTAGAAATGTACCTGCCATTATAACTCACAGGTTCAATATGACACAGGGAATAAAGATGAGAAATTCAGAAGACTTGAGTACAACCTGGGTGGCCAACTTACTCCATTACACTCAGTCTCCACAGCTATCACTGACAGTGTAGATCAAGTTATCTATTTAAAGGCACCCACAAATATACCCACATCTGACATAAGACTCAGTCACTTTCATATTGAACTGTGTTCATAAATAGGTCCTGACAGACAGTTTACTGCAACCTTGTGTAAGAGATCCTGAGCCAGAACTACCCAGGTAGGCTGTTTCGAGTTGTACTCCCAGCCTACTCCTTTCTGACCTTTTCCCGCTCCTCAACACACCCAAATCAAGTGCCTTTTGAGTTTCTGCAACCTGATATGCACATCACATGTCAGAGTGCAAATTTCTAAAACAATTTAAATATATTTTATGGGTAGGAAAACTTTAACCCCTGGATAAAGCTCTACTGGTAGAATTCTAGGTATCAACCAGCAGGTGGAGGATGGGAAAGTCATTGTGACTGCAGAGTGAAGTGGCATACATTCAAGTTAAAAACGGAGGGCTGACTTTTTTGCCCATTGTGCCCTAAGAGGAAAGACAAATCTATGTATATTTATAAATATGCTCTGCAATTATCTAGATGTATAATCACTGAAATAAATGCAGTTGTATATATGCCACATGCACAGCCTTGCACTTTGGTCACATTACTAAAATGCTTATGGGATAGATGCGCAGGTACCCAGAATTGTCCTAACATCCAATGTAATTGTGTTCAGACTTGACGTCTACAGCAGATGTCTAGGTCATGAGGACAGAACGCTCAAGAATGAGATTAATGACCTTACACAGAGGCGGTCTAACAGAGCTCCCTCGTGCCTTCCACCATATGAGGACACAGTGAGAAGTAGGCGACTTTCATCCCGGAAGAGGGCTTTACTCCAGAACCTGACAATGCTGGACTTCTAGCCTCCAAAACTGTGACAAATAAATTCCCGCAACTTGTAAGCCACCCAAGGCCATATTTTGCTACAGCAGCCTAGACAAGTTAAAACCTATGCCTTCCATGAGAAGAGGTCAATTCACATTGAGTCAACTGAGTCACGAGCCATATTTAAAGGAAAACTTAAGGACTGATTCGAACCATGTATTTTCTTTCACACTTGTCTTCTTGCAGTTATTTTTAGGTTAAAAAATGTTTCAAGGCCTACTACTTTCCACAAAGTCACTATTTTCAGTGATTTGGATCAGTGACTGGGGAGAGAGCTGTTTCAGGAGAGACACGTAGGAGGTGATGAGTCTACAATTGCTGTGGGTATGGTTTTATTGGAGGTCAGAGGGCCACAGATGTGGCAGTTTCATAGGTCAGAATCTTTTATAAGTTTCCACAGGTTACAAAGACTCCAGGCCTCCTCCAATTCTTTTCAGTCTGTCCCGGCACCAGATGTTTTTTATGACTCCATGCTCGTTAAACCTAAGTTACAGTCTCCACTGCAGGTGACCAACCGTCTTGCCTTCCTGTGCCAGCAGCAAGATTACTAAACAGGAGGTGTCAACTATGACTCTCTCTCTCTCCCTTCTAGACACACACACAACCTCTCTGATTTCATTCCATTTCATGAGACAATTACCAAAATGAGAATTCATCAATGCACATATGGCAAGTCCAAGGAGAATGCTACTTCGTCAAAAACACAGATTTTGTATATAGTCCAAATGAATTGGACTGAAAGTGACTTTGAGTAAGAAGTTCACTACTTTTTCCCCAGAGGTGTTTTGGGTGCAGAATAGGAAAGCTGCTCATAAAAATAAAGACAGTATTTCTCCTATGGAAGTCCCCTGTAAATATAGGATTTTGTAAGTGGCAAATATTTGAAGATCTACTCATGGAATCTTCTCATTTTACACAAATCATAAAATCATAAATGGTTATCTGAAATCATAGGTTAGTTAGCAGTATTTGTGTCTCCTGACTCTCACCTTCCAATATGCTTTTGGTTATAGATCGTGATATGTTATTTTCCATTGAGGTATTATTCGAATTTTTTTTTAGTTTGGTTGGTGATTTTGGCTACTTGTTTAAAGTAAAAGAGTCCATCATTGTCTTTTCTCCCATGACTTTCCAGGGATTCTGGGAAATAATTTTAATTCCAGAATGTACAGAAGGGGAGAAAGAGGATTAAAAATATTCCTCCCAAACATTTTCAAGTTTGAGATAATCAGTTCCTCCTTTGAAGTTATACAATGATATTATAAAATTGACGTATAATTCCACTTCAGTTCTCATGAATTTTGTATTGGTTTCTTGAAGCAAGTAAGGGGGAAGGATTTAATTGTAGAAATGTCTTTTAGCCCTGAAATCCCCTCCAAAAGATCTTATGTTTTAACATTTGGTTTTGATGTGTAACTAAAGATACTCCAAAAGCCTACATCTTCCTTGGTCCAATACTTCAGCAATAAATATAAAAATCATTTCCATTAACATTTTTTGCCAATATCATCTTGGTTTTATATAAAACAAACAAACATCATAGAGATTTAGGAAATTTCAAATGTTAATATTACTTAACTTCTAATGTATTTTCCTAGTTGGTTTCCTTATTTTAATGATGGCCCAAATAATTACACCTTAAAAAATAAATTTCTTGTTTTTAATCAAATTTCCTCCTTTCAGTTCATATTCAGTAATTCTTCAGCTTAAGCTCAGCTCTTACAAATCACTTGGCTGATTCCACAAGTATTTGAATAATCCCAAGGAAAATAGAAATTTTGGGTTACCAGAAATGCTTTTATGCTTACATTTGTGATCACATTTTTACTCAGTGGATGGGAAAAATATGGGGAAATGCAGAATACATAAACTCTAAAAAAAGGTTTCTGTTTTTAAAAATGTTTTAAGTTTATTGAGAATCTAGAATCAAAAACATATTAAGTTCCCTCCCTTTCTAACTTAGCAAGAACACTTTTACATATTCTTGATCTCGTCCTCATGCTCACCAAAATATTTTTAAAGGATATATTCCACACTGTGTATACCAAAGTACGTAACTTTTCCAAGAAGCATGTTGTATTATTTCATATGTATTTGCTCCACCAGTCACTCTTTAATGTCAGCTAGCACCCAGTATCAGAATGATGAAGGTGAGAAAGAGCATTTCAATTCAAGAGCTGCCACAACCCTATGATGGCTAACCTAAGGTAGGAAAATGTCGCTTTTATACTTCCAGATATTTCACTTTAGAACTACAGTATAATAATAATAGGGAAGAAGAAATTATTGACAATGATTAATTATTGACAATGATTAAAAGAATACTTACTTTCACATATTTTTTTTCAGTTCTTCAGAGAACATTATCATTTGGTAAAAAGTGGGAAGACAGCTCTTAAAAAGGGGGGATATCAGGATAGAAAGATGGTGACTTTTTTTATAAATATGAAGCTAATTTTTAAAAAAAACTTTTAGATCAGCTTTAGATTTATTTATAAAAATGTAAAACTAATACACAAAGCTGTCATATAACCTAAGCCCGTTTTCCCTATTGTTAACATTGCGTGTATGCTGTATTTGTCTAGGCTGATAAACCAATATTCACACATTATTATTAACTAAAGTCTACATTTTATTCAGGTTTCCTTAGTTTTCCCCCTAATGATTTTTTTTTCTATTCCAGGACATTACATTACTCTTTAACAATGTTTCCTCAGCTTTCTCTTGACTATGACAGGTTCCCAAGACATTTTTTTGTGTTGCTCTTGATGATTTTGAAGAGTACTGGTCAGGTATTTTGTTGGACAGGTATTTTACTGAAATACTACACTGTATTCACCTTATGTTTTTCTCTTAGTTAGAGAGGGGTTAGGAGTTAGGGATTTGGAAGAGGAGGTTCACAAAGATGTCATTTCATCATATCACTATATTAACCTTAATCTCAGGCTGTGTTTGCCAGGTTTCTCCAGTGTAAAGTAACTCTTTTTCCCCCTTTTTCATACCATCCTTTTTGGAAGGAAGTTACTATGTGGACTATTAGCCCACACTTATGGAGTGACAGTTATTTTCTACCTTCTTTGGGACACAGTGTCTATATAATGTTGACTTCTGTATGATGGATTTGTTCATTCTTTCCTTCAATCATTACTTATAACAGTATGGATACAAGGATATTTATTTTATACTTTCAGATCAAAAAGTATTTTCTTTATGTTGTTGCTGTTTTGGCTAGTAGAAGTTCTTTTAGATGGTTTCTTACACATTTGATATATACCCAAATTATAAGTTGTTGCTGTTCTTTGAGAACTTCCTTATTTTCTAAGACTACAAGCTGCTCCAGGTTCATTTTGTATATTTCCTACCCCAGATCTAGTCATTTTTCCAACAAGCCCTGGATCCTTAATTGAATAATGGTATCAGAAACCAAAATGCTGGTGTTAAAGTAAGTTCACTGCTCTCAGATGGTAAGCAAGGAAATACGTGTGTGTATATTTATCTTAAAACATCTGTACCTATAATTATTTCTATATGCAATCATCCATATCTGTATTAGTCCACGCATAACAAAGTGGAATGGGAAAGTTATGATAACCCTCATCCCTAAATACAACTACAGAAAAACTAAATTTGGCTGTCAGTAAATTATACCAGTTCATTACAGATAACAAGTAATTGAAACATGGATATTTTGCTCTGAGACTGGTAACTCTCTATTGGAGTGGAATAGGTAGAGAGTATAGGATTTGTAACTATGGTAGAGTTCACACCAAGCAGCTGAATAAGCTGGGGACAGAACACAGACTATGCAGGTGCACAGGTTGTATGTGAGAAATTTTTTTTAACACTTTGTGGTCTGCTCACGTATTAGTACGTGTATTTTGTCACCTGTATCAGGTGGCCGCTCACGTATTAATATGTGTTCATCTAGTCTCTGGTTTTTCAAGCCATGGTGGATATATTTGGAACTATTAGGGCCTATTTCTTTGATTGTACTCAGTCTAGAAGCTTTACACATTGTTTTGGTGGAAGTGTAAGGTGTTTTATGATAGATATTACAGTTTTTTAATATCCAGTAGTTCAGGAGTTGTGTGTGTTTTATTGAATGCTTATACCATTCGTGCGGTGGCACAGAAGATGGCCGGCCCCAAGGGCTGGTAAATTTAAAGGGCACCAGCACACAAAGTGTTAAAGAGAGAGGAAAGTGCAGACCTGTTTGTATATAGGTCCTGGGACTGTTGGTTCAGTGGTGAACAATCTGGGCACTGGCAATGCAGGCAGTGGAGCCTCTTCCTGGTTGGGAGATTTAAGAGAGACTTGCTCCATACCATAAATAGGTACGCTGTATTATGGAGAGGAGAACAAGGTGTGACCCCTAAAATTTGGGTTCTGTGAAGCAGCAAACAGTGTTTGCTTTGCAAAGCAAGGACAGAAAAGGCAGTGTAAATCTCTGAATAGCCCTCCCTCCTCACCAAGACTGATACCAAGTCCTTAAATTCTAGCATCCCCTCCTTGCATCCACTATAAAGCAGAGATATTCTGCAAGGGAGGGGGAGGCAGAGGGATCAAAACAGGGGAGGGAAGAGCACAAGGGACAAAGGCAGGAACAATATATAATAATAAGGGGACAGCTGACCAAGAAACTAGAACTGCCATCAATACTTATGCACCCAACATAGATGCATCCAATATAAAAGGTAACTATTAAAAGAACTAAAGCAACACACTGAAAGACATACCCTATAGTAGGACTCTAAACACACCATTGATGTCAATGGATAGACCATCCAGACAGAAAGTAAAGAAATAAATGAAACTATATATCAAATGGATTTAACAGACATCTAAAAAGCCTTCCATGCTGAAGAATGATACTGGAATAAAAACAGATACAGACCAACTGAAGAAAACAGAAAGTCGAGAAATAATCCTACACAAATATGGACAGTTAATCTTTGAAAAAGGTGCCATAAATATACAATGGACAAAAGAAAGTCTCTATAACAAATGATGCTGAGAAACCTGGACATACACATGCAAAACAAAAAACAAAAGAAAAGAAATAAACTATATCCTTATTTAACTCCATATAAAAAAATTAATTCAAAATGGATAAACACGCCATTGAGAATGGCGCACATTACAAATACAGGCAACAACAAATTCTGGTGAGGATGTGGAGAAAAAGGAACTCTTCTACACTGCTGGTGAGAATGCAAATTGGTCCAACCACTATGGAAAGCTGTATGGCGATTCCTCAAGCCACTAAAAATGGACTTCCCTATGACCTGGCAATACCACTTTTGGGAATCTACCCAAAGGACACAAAAACACTAATCCAAACGGATATATGCACACGTATGTTTATTGCAGCACTGTTTACAATAGCTAAGGTCTGGAAGCAATCCAGATGCCCAAAAATAGATGACTGTATCAAGAAGATGTGGTACATATGCACAATGGAATACTATTCAGCATTCAAAAAAGATAAACAAATGCAATTCACAGAAACATGGATAGAACTAGAAGGGACCATGCTCAGTGAAATAAGCCAGAAAGAGAAAAATATCGAATGGTTTCACTTATAACAGGAATATAGGGGAACCAAACAAGAGAGAGACACCCAGCGAGGGAGGGGGAGGATAAGAGCTCAAAAGGGGGTAGAAAAGAGCACAAGGGACTATGGTGTTGGGTCATGGGTAAATCGGTAGTGGGCTACACAAGGGGAATACACAATGTAAACAATATAAATAACAATTTAAAAAGAAGAAACTAAAATAAAACAAAAACAAAAAACCAAAATGGAGTAAAGACTTGGCTGTAAGACCTGAAACCAGGCAATACATGAAAGGAAACACAGCAGATATCCTCCTAAGATGTCAACCAGAGAGATATATTTAGGGATACAACTCCAGTGGCAAAAGAAACAAAAACAAAACAAACAAATGAGACTATATCAAATAAAAAAGGTTTTATACCATAAAAGAAATTACTATAAAAACAAAAAGGCAACCTCTGGACTGGGAGAAGATATTTGCACATCACACATCCAATGGGTTAATTTTAAAACTACATAAAGAACTAAAATAACTCAGCAACAACAAAAAAACCAAGTTACACAATCAAAAATAATGAGAAAAGACCTAAATAGATTTCTGTCTAGAGAAGAGCACAAGGGACTATGGTGATGGTTCATGGGTGAATTGGTGGTGGGAATTTTATGGGGAATACACAATAACGTAAAAGATATAAAAAAAATATGTATTTTAAAAAAATAAAGAAGACATACAGATGGTCTGCAGGTACATAAAAAAAACGCTCAACATCACTTAAGGGAAAAGCATATCAAAACCACAATGAGGTTATCACCTCACCTCTGTGAGAGTGGCTTATATCAAACAACTGAAAACAGTAACTGTTGTCAAGGATGTGAAGAAAAGGGAGCACTCATCCATTGTAGTTGGGAATGTCAACGGAAAACAGAATGGAGATATCACAAAAATGTAAAAGTGGAAACACTATAATCTAGCAATACTACTACTAAGTATTTACCCAAAGAATTTATAAATACTAATATGAAAATATTTATGTACTCTTATATTCATGGTAGTATTATTCACAATAATCAAGTCATGAAACCAAGCTAAATGCCCACTGACAGAAAACTGAATAAAGAAATTGCGGACTATATACTTAATGGAATACTACTCAGCTGTTTAAGAAGATGAAATATTGTCTCTTGGGACAAAATGAATGGATCTTGAGGTGATTATTCTAAGTGAAATAATAAAGTGAAAGACAGTTATTGGATGGCTTCATTCATTTGCAAAATATAAATGGCCAAAGAAAAACTGGCATTACAAAAACACAAGAGGGGATATAAGGGCACAGGAGAAGAAATGTGCTCAGACTGTCACTCTGATGGTGGAGAGTGAGTAAGGCATGTATAAACATGGAGGTATGAGGTTGTACTCCTCAAATTACATAGCTAAGTAAATGAAAAGGAAATTAAAAAAAACAATTATTAATTACACTGGTCAACAAATTTTTACAAGTCATGTTACAGAAATTAGTCATTTCCTATCAATTTGTATGGGCTCAACACGAATATGCCAGTCAAATTCTAATTTTGGTTTGAGTGATGTGTCTTTCAAGATTTTGCTGAGATGTATGTCATGTAGAGTTTTGCCTATATTTTCTTCTATACATTTTATGGTTTCAGGTCTTACATCCAGGTCTTTTATCCATTTTGAGTTGACTTTTGTGCAGGGTGTGAGGTAGTAGTCCAGCTTCATTTTTTTGCATGTGGCTGTCCAGTTTTCCCAGAACCATTTATTGAATAGACTGTCCTTGTTCCACTGCATTTTCTTTGCTCCTTTGTCAAAGATTAGTTGTTCATAGATATGTGGCTTTAATTCTGGGTATTCTATTCGGTTCCATTGGTCTTTCTGTCTGTTTTTGTTCCAGTACCATGCTGTCTTAATTATTATGGCTCTGTAGTATAATTTGAA